>APFE031503582.1:23522-42483 GCA_000404065.3 Pinus taeda | reverse complement strand
AGTTCGCTCTACTGAACTAGTCTATAATCAGGTCACCGTGGGAGATTTGGCATAACTCTTCCTTGGAGAATCCAATTGTGATCCGACTTGTGGATTTAGAAAGAGGACTTCGAGTGCTATTACAGGTCGAAATTACAGAACCTAAAGATCTGAAATTATAGAGTTACATTAATTTCAAGATCTAGCTCCTAAAATCAAGAAAAATGGAGATGAGGAAGTTTGATGGCAAGGATCCGGTAAATTGAATACTACAGATGAAGAAATATTTTGATCTACATGGTGTTCCATTGTTACAAAAGGTAGGTATTTCATCTTCATATTTAGAACCAGATTAATTTTTATAGTATAAAGGGCTTTGTTCTCGTAAACCACTTGTTACATGGTTAATTTTCACGGAGGAAATGATAGCACATTATGAGGATACAAAGAGAAACACCTTCTTTAGCCAATTGATAAATCTAAAAAAAAGTGTTCAATGGCAGAGCACATTAAGGACTTTCAAAATTTGAATATAAGGGAAAATGATATTCCATAGGATTGAGGTCTCCATAGGGACTTTAAAGGATAACATTCAACATGAGGTTCATTTTTGGGAACCTGATCCATTAGAGAGCGCATTCAAGTTGGCAAGAAAAGTGGAAAGTAAAATTATGGAAAAAAGGAAGTCTACCCCTCACAACTATAAAGATGGAAGTGTTGTTTCTCCTAGCCTTCTACAATGTACAACGTTGACACCACAACAATTAGAAGAAAAAGGAGCAAAATGGCTTTCTTACAGTTGTGATAACAAGTACACTAAAGGTCATAAGTGTGCTGAGAAGAAATTATTTTACATAGATTATGCAGAGGAGGAAGAAAAGTATCAAGAAACATAAAAAGAAGAGGATATACACCAAGAACCAACCCCAGAGAAAGAAGAAATGGATCTGACCATATCTTGTAAAGAATTGGAAAGAATTACCACTCAAACTCTCAAGATAGAAGGACATATCAGGGAGAAAAAAGTTCAAGAAGTGAAAGATCACATCGAGAAAGAAGAAATAAATCCTAGCATATCGTGTAATGCAATGGCTGGAATTACCACTCCTAAAACTATCAAGATAGAAGGACATATCAAGAAGAAAAATATTCAAGAAGTGAAAGATCACATCGAGCATCAAGAAATGAATCCAACCATATCTTGTAATGCATTGGATAAATTACCACCCAAACTCTCAACATAGAAGGACATATCAGGAAGAAAAAGGTTCAAACATTGAAAGATCAAATCAAGCATCAACAACAAGTTTTCCAACTTTTAAAGGATAACGCCACTTTGGTATAGAATTGAAAGAAAAAAGAGGCAGATCAACATTGCAGTGAAAGAAGCGTTGATGTAGGCAATTGGGTACTTTTACGGCTACTTCTCAAGCAAGATATTGATGAGAAGGAAATGTTGGCAATACTACATGCACTTAAGAAAGGGTGACCTTACCTAATGGGAAGACACTTCAAGGTAAAACTGGATCATTATAGTCTGAAATACTTTTTAGAACAAAGATTATCTTTAGAAGAAAAGAAAAAATGGGTCACAAATATGTTGGGTTATGATTTTGAAATCATCTACAAAAAAGGGAAGCAAAATGTTGTTTGCAGATGCACTTCTCAAGAAAGGATGAGGATGTGGAAGCATTGTTTTGTGCTATTTCTATTATCCAACCAGATTGGATAAATGAAGCAAGGGATGAATGGAAGAAGGATGAAGAAGTGTCGCCACTCATTCAAAAATTGCAGAATATCCTAGTTCAAACAATATTTCCAAAACTTGACAAGGAAGGAAAAAACATATTGGAACCTGGAGCAATCACAGAAACAAGAACCCAATGGCTACGAAATCAATCAATTTCAAAGTATCTCATCAAGTGGAATAACTTACTCGCTGAAGATTCCACATGGGAGGACAAGAAATTTATACAAAAGCATCAATAACTACTCAAGCATTGAGGACAAAACTTTTTGAAGAAGAGGGGCATGTCAGGTCCCTATACTACTAGTGTAACCACTTATTGTTATTAGTACAACCCCCTTATTATATTGTTGTGCCCATGTAGTCCCCATATTGTTATTATTATGCCCCATACAAGCCCACTATTGTTATTATTATGCCCTTACATTATTTTTTTATGTAGGCTCTGATTATATTATGACCCCTTAGACTCCTATATATAGAAAGGAGGTCTTGTCATTTGAATCATCCAAGAATTGTTCATCTTTGTAATGTAAAGGAGGCTTCCCCCTTGAAGAGGCTTATTTCTAAGGCGTTCATCTATCTTTTCTATCTTTTTGTGAGTTGGTTTCATAACAAGCCCTCTTTTTAAAGAGGCAAAAATTTAGATTGGTTTGGTTGTTCTAAAAAAACAAATTAAGGGTCATTCTTCTTGCCCGCTCAGCTAGAAGAATTGATCCAATGTCCCTAGCTATTGGTAGTTAAAATATATTGTAAAACTGATAGTAATTGGGAAAAGGTAACTAGACTTAGTTAAACCAGTCATAACCACTACTCCAAACAAAAAAGGATCTTCTTTAAGTTTTGGACTGGGTGGTTATCCCCCATGTTGGCACAGCGAATTTCAGGACATCAACAGAGACATATGAGGGCTAATTAACCCTAGTAGGTCGAACATGATATCCTTTCAATGAGTTGACTTGTAGGGTTGGTTATGAGCTTACTTGATGTGGCAAATAATTATTTTCTTCTTCATTATTTGATGAAAAATGCGGACCATATCTATCTAATATTTCAACATGGACACCTTATCTTTGAAGGCCCTTTTACTCTAAATACATGGTTCAAATGGGAGCATATGATGTATCATTGAAAAGTTTATTTTGAGACATTTCTAATGGCATATGTTACTTCCTCTAACTTCATAGAAATGTGAAGATATTAAGGGTTTTGTCAAGTCGGCCCCACCAGTAACTACATGTCAACTCAGTGAATTTTACAAGTCAAGCCCATAAACATTATAAATAAAGGTTAGATGAGCGCATTTCAAGTGTATCTAGGCAAGAAGATCAAGTAAAAAATGCACAAAATAGATCTAAGTTATGTAAGCAGTTGAGGGAGAAATTTACCCATTTGGGAAGCCTAACAAACACTAAGGAGACCCACTTGCCCTTAGAAAACTTAAATTTGCACATGGGAAAATATTAATTTTAATGTTGGTCCATGTCACCTAAAAAAGTACAATTCGAACTATAGGAGAATTCGTTTGCCTAGACCACATATAAATGCACCTCACTTCGCATCACTTGGAGGAATCATCATACACATTCATCCTTCTTTATTTGGTTTGATCTTATTTGAAATTATAGGGTCTAAGTTCACACCTGTGAAGGAAAGAGAGAACATTTTTGTTGATTGCATTGACTTTCTATTTTGTCACCTTTGACCAACGTTGACTTCAGGTGAATTGACTTGGTTTGAATTCGTTTTTGGATCTATTTTGGAAGGTTGAATTCAGGGAGAGGAAGTCTGAATTTCTCTAGGCACTTTTACCAACATTTATCACAAATATGAAGCTAGGGTTTCCATAGGTTGACTTTGAATTTGACAAAAAATTGTGGGCAAATATCTTAGACTATTTTTCACTAGGTTTGACAAAGCAAGGACGGTTGAATTCTTTGTTGCTTTGACCAAACTATTTGGAGTTGATTTGACCATGACTTTGGATTGGTTAGGGCTGCATTAATTTTTGTTGACTTTTACTTTGAACAAGGCTGAAAATTACAAACTAATGCTTTGACTAGATTTGACTTTGTCTCATATTTAATGGGATATTGGATTGGTTGAATTGAAAGTCAAGGCTTTGACCTTTGATTGGTTATTGATGCACTTGGACTACATATCTCTATTGAACGTTTGATGATCTAATAGAAGAAGAGTCGGGTTGGGTTTTTTGTTAAATTTTATAGCTCAGGGATGAGTTTTTCCTGGAAGAAATCATATCTTTTAGTTCTATTTGAACCACCTATAATTAAATTTCATTTCTAACTATTCTAATATGACTTTCCTAAAATAGAAATTCATGTTTAAATGATCAAGGATAATCTCGACATACGGAATCCACTTTAAAATCAAATCAATGATTATTATACAAGTCAAGAATTAATATGTTTATCCTTACTAGTATTATTATTATTATAGTGATATTATTATGTATAAAATAGTCTAAAGTCATTCACCTTTAATGGATTAACACAAACAAATTCTCTCAGGAAATAAGTAAATTAAATTGAGAATCTCTTACTTGGAAAATTGAATGTCTCTATTGGAATAAAATAGTAACTCCACACTTAAGAGAATGTAACTCTCCGTCGCTAATTTAATGTATGACAAAAGTGTAACTCCTCCTCATTAAATGCATTGTAACTCCCTCATTCAATTTGATTTGCAACCCTCACCAAATACTCTCTCTCTCCCTAATTCAAATTGTAACTCCTCAAGACAAGTGTACCTCTCTCTCTATTCTTGGGATGAGTTACACTTCTCCTCAAGTAAGTCCTCCCTCATGGAATTCAATTCTCTTATTATTGGCTCAAAGAATGAATTCATTTTGTAACTCTCCTTTCTCATCTATTTAAGCAAGAGCAAGTAAGAGTTGAGAGTAACATGTTCATTGTGAAGAAGGAGAGCTAGAGTTGAGTGTGTGAAAGATAAGTGTGAGAGAAAGTGAAGAGTAAGAGCAAGGGATGAGTTGGAGCAAATGTGTACGACAATATCTAATCAAGAGGAGGAGATTTTTCAGCAAATAGTAATAGCACTTCAGTTTCAAGTTGATCAAACATTGGTGATTTTATTTATTCTCTCTCTCTCTCTCTCTCTCTCTCTCTCTCTTGAATAATTGAAGAAATCTAATAGAATAAGAATACTTTAAGTTTTCCCCTTGTGGGCTTTACCCTGGTCATTGGACCTAACTCTCAATGTCTCATATTTTTTCTTGGTTGTCTTCATATGATCCTTAAGTTTATGTTCTATCTACAATTTCTATTTTGAAAATTTGTGAAGAAGAAATATGCATTCTAAGTAATTGTAACAACATAGTACATTCATTTTTCTACAAAGTACATTGAAATTTCTGCAAAGTACATTCAATTTTTTGCAAAGTACATTCAACTTTCTACAAAGTACATTCTGTTTTCTGCAAAGTACATTCAAGTTTCCACAAAGTACATTCAAGTGTCCACAAAGTACATTTAGTTCCATTCATTTTTCTGCAAAGAATTCAATTTTTTGCATATAACTTTCAAGTTTTTGCAAAGAATTTTTAAATGGAGTTGTCTTTAGTGCGATTTTTTGGACTTTCTAGTGCAAGAATCTGGTAGAAAAATTTGAGGTGAAATCTTGATTTGTGTTATTTAAACTAGTTTTTTTTACTGTATATATGGATTCAGCACCCTGGAAAACCCCTAGGGCACTTCGATTGCACAGGATTACCCATCAAGATTTTGATTTCAATAAATACTGCTGGATTTTAGAGAAATTTGACTGGAAAAACCCATCGTAAAAGCTTCCAAAAAGTTGCACTAAAGACAATTCCTTTTTAAATTTCTGAATAGAACTTTCAGATTTTAACATCTCCCCCTTGTGGGTTTTTTCCCTGGTCTTTTACCTAAATCTTCGTGTCTCATTTTATCTTGGTTGTCTTCTATTGTGAATATTGTTCACTGTTTTATCTACAATTTCTTATCATTATTGCGTGATTGAAATAAATTGGAAAGAGTGATTGCTACTAAAACAAGAATTTGTTAAAGTGATTGTTACATCATAGAACATTGAAAAATTAGCATGGTATCAAAGTTGAGGTGAAGACAAGCCCAAGGAAACAAGATAAATCACCCTTGAAGATACTTTATCCACTGTTGAAGTTAACTTTACTTGATCAAGATGTCTACTTCATATTTTAATATTGAGGAGAAGTTGAATGGCTAATCAAAGTTTGCTCCATGGAGAGCTTGGTTGGATTTGACTTTGGAAGAAAGTGATGTCATGGAATATGTTGAAGAAAAGGTACCTGAGCCTCCGAAAAATGTTTATGTTGTTGTCAAGTCCAAGTGCAAGAAAAGTGAGACCAAAGCAAAGAAAATTATTATTGATTCCTTGAGATACCATTTGATCACTTATCTTTCAAAGCTGAGGAAGTCTAAGGAAATGTATGATAATTTGGTTGGGATGTATGAAGTCAACAACTTGATACAAATTCTTTATTTAAAGATCAACTCAATGACATAAAAATGAACAAGGGGGAGACCATTCAAGCATACTTCATGAGGATATCTCAACACAAGTATCAACTCTTGACTGTTGGAGAGATTGTATCTGATAGAGAGTTGGTGTTGATCACCCTTGGAGGTTTTCCCATGATTTGGGAGATGTTACAACCATTAGCAACAATGACAGGTTTCCCTCATTTGATGAGCTATTAGGAAAGTGCACTCAAGCAAAGACCAGGATGATCTCTAGAGGAATAATTCTAAAGCATGAAGAATTAGAACCTGCTGCATTTGTTGCTCAATCTAAGAAGAAGAGGAAAGAAAGAGGAGGACCATCTAATTTAAGAAATCCTGCTCTAGCATTCAAGAGCTCCAATAGAAGATTTAAAAGGGACTCATCTAAATTTCAATGATACAACTAAAACAAGTTTGGCCGTTATGCTCAAGATTGTCTGGAAAATGGAAGTGCTCCAAGGTCCAATAACAACAACAACAAGTTCAACAATAGAAGAAAAATAGGTGTTCTTGATGCACGTGAAGAAAGTCATTATCCTCAAAAGGGATCAAGAAATACAAGGTATGACAATAGTGAGGTTGAAACTCAATCTAAGTACTTTCTTGTTTTTTCTCTTTCTATTTCCTATGGACTCCTTTGGTAGTTGGTTGGTAGATAGTGGGGCTTCTAGACATTCCACTGGCTATAGAAAATTCCTCTCAAATTTGGTTGAGAGGGAGTCTGATTTGATGATAATTCTTGGGGACACTTCTACTTATCCTATGACTGGGTTTGGATTTGTTTCTTTTCATTTGAACTATGGCCAAATCATACATCTACATGATGTCTTATATGTGTCAGGATTGAAGAAGAATTTTGTCTCAATTTCTGTCATGGAAGACAACGGTTTCAAGGTTGCATTCATTAATGGGAATGTCTTTGCTTGGCCAAGGAGAACTAGAATGAGAAATGCCTTCGAACTTGGGACTAGAAATTTTGTGGGAGCCCTATGTGAGCCTTGGTTCATGATGCTTCTCATCAATGTGTGTTGTGGCACCAAAGATTCACTTAGCTTCACTATGAAGCCTTGACTAAGGTGAGAAAGATGGTTTTTGAAACACCTGAGCTTCTAAACCATGATGGAGCTTTTCAGGGATGTGTAAGTGGAAAGAAGGTGAAGGGGTCATTCCTTTCAAGTAGGAGTAGGACAAATGTCATACTTCAACTCATACATTCTGATCTATGTGGACCTATGCCAGTGAATTCTCTTGGTGGCTATTTGCACTATATAATATTTGTGGATGAACTCTCCCACAAGACATGGATTTTCTTCTTAAAGCAGAAGGACCAAGAATTTGACATGTTCAGGGACTTCAAGGCATTGGTAGAAAATCAAACAGGAAAGAAGATAAAAAATTTCAAGTCTAACAATGGAGGAGAATTTACTTCAAATGAATTCATTGAATTTTGCAAGAAATATGGAATGAAGAAGGAGATCATCATACCTTACAACCCTAATAAAAATGGTGTAGTTGAAAGGAAGAACAAAACTAGTATGGAATTTGCTTGAGTTATGTCACGTGATCAAAATATACCAAAGTTACTATGGGGAAAAGTTGATAACATTGTTTTCTATGTTCAAAATAGAACTCCTCATGAAGGCTTGGGTGACAAGACTCCCGAAGAAGATTTCATAGGTGTAAATACCAAATTTGAACATTTGAGGATCTTTGGTTGCCCCATCTACTTTCACGTGTCAAAGGAGAGGAGGACCAAGTTAGAAGCTTCAAGAAAGAAATGTACTTTTGTTGGTTACTGTGAAAATTCTAAAGTATATAGAATATATGTACCTAGTCAAAGGAATATCGAGTTTAATAGGGATGTAACATTTGATGAATATGTTTCCCTTCGGAAAGCAAAGGACACTCCTCCCCCTACCAATATTGGAAGAAGAGATGATTCCATGGATGAACAAGAAAAGTCTCATATGTCTAAACTAGAAGTTTATCTTATTGTCGATCCCATGAAACCCATGGATCCCTTGGAACTCCCTCTTTGTGATCATCCTACCAAGAAAAGACCATTACTCCTTCATGACACTCTACATGATGCTAAGAGACATGTTGTTGCAAGGGGAACTTTCAAGGAAGGAAAGAAGTCATGCATATACTAGGGATATGTTGTACTTATGGGCAACATCATACAGGTTGAACCATGTACTTTTGAAGATGTAGTGAAACAAAAGGTATGGAAGGATGTTATGGCTAAAGAACATGAGTCTATGATGAAGAAAAATGTGTTGGAAATGGTTGTGAGACCCAAAGGGAATTATGTTTTGACTTCAAAGTGGATCTACAAAATCAAGCATGGTTTCGATGGAAGTGTTGAAAAGTACAAGGCAAGGTTCGTGGATAGGATTCTCCCAAAAAGAGGGAGAGGACTATGATGAGGTATTTTCCCCCATTTCCTGATATACTACCATCTAATATATCATTTCTCTTGTTTCTAGTCAAGGATGGATGTGAAGACCACGTTTATACACGGCATACTCAAGGAAGAAGTATACTTGGAGCAACCATGGGAATTTAAGGACCATGACAAGAAGACTCATATACACAAGCTAACGGAAGCACTTTATGGATTGAAGTATGCCCCCATGGTTTGGTATGCCTACATTGATAGATATCTAATCAATCTTGGATTTATGAGAAGCAATGTTAATTCAAATTTGTCTAAGGTATGCCCCTAATTTTTGTGTTATATGTTTATGATTTATTCCTGACAAATGGAGAGTCTCTTATTCTCTAGTGTAAGAGGGATGGAGCCTCTAAATTTGAGATGAAAGACATTGGTTTGATGCACTACTTCCTAGGATTAGAGGTCTGGCAGAGACCTAGTGGGATTTTCCTTTCACAAGGGAAATATGTTGTCAAGCTATTAGAGAGATCTGGTACCATGGAATGTTTTGTAACATTTTCTTGTCCCAATAAAATGTTCCAAAATTTTGTTAAAAAACACAAGAATATTTCATTTTTATGCACTTTGTACAATAATAGATATGTGTTATCGCATAAAGCCATATATTAATTTTTAATGTGTCTACTTGATGTTTAAAGGGTTGGGGGGTGGGGGGTGGGGGGTGGTGGCGCACAAAAAGTTGTTTCTCGAACCATGCTTTTGCTACATGACAACATATTATGAATTGTGCATCCCCCACCCCCCGTGTTTTACCACTCACTGTGCTTGAATCCCTCAACAAAACCATTATGGTTTCTGCCAAAAATAACCATTCACCAAGATTTTTTCACTCCCATCATTTTAAACATCTGCCAATTATTCTATTGTCACTACTATTTGTCAATCCCATTGACCTTTACCCTTTAAAGCCACCATATGCCCATTATTTTAATTTTACACTTTTCGCTCCTAGTTTTCTTATAAAATATCGATACCCACGCCATAATTTCTTAATTTCACTTCTCTTTTCTCAGCATTACAGTGAACCTCGGCAGTGTATTCTAGTAAATAGATAGTTAGAAATTCAGTGTTGATTTTTCAGACATATTTGTGTTCTTTTCGCTTTCTTTTACATTCAACGATGAGTTCCAAGAAATAGAAATAAGTTAAAAATTAGTGAAAACCTACACCTTATGCATCCATTAGAATTGATCAAATGCCACTAATTGACATGGGAGCTAAAATCGTAGAAACTCAATGTGAATTTGACCTCTATGAAATTCAAAATTGAGTATTTCAACAATTCCAGGATAACAGTGATGAATTATCTCTTTTGGGTATTATCATTCCTCTTCTCCTTTATGCTAATGATATCATTCGTCCTGCAAAGAGCCATGATGACCTGGACAAGAAGCTTAAGACTCTTCATGTCTACTGCTCCAAGATGGGTATGACAATTAATACTAATAAGACTAAAGTCATGATCATTAAATCCAAAAATATCGCCCATGATAGTTTCGTCTATGATAACCATTGTGTAGAGCATGTTTCTTCTTATAAATATTTGGGTATTGACTTTCCTCATCAGCTCAACTGGAATTATTAGAGGTTGGAAATCTTATTATGAGCTTGAAAAAAATTGTAAGTCAGTCGATCTTTACATTTGGAGTAAAAAAAGGTTCCTTTTTAAGACTCTCGTCACCCTTGTTATCTTATACGGATGTGAAATTTGGGGATGAAGTATATCTATGGATTCATGGAGAAATATTTAGATGATCGAAAATCAATTCATTACCTATAACCTCAAGATCAAGGGAAATACTCCATATCCTATCCTCTTGATCGAAGGTGTCCTGTCCCCCATCAAAAGTGCAACTATGTTTATATATCTGATGTATAAGAAGAAGCTTCACAATATGAAATCCAAGAGGCTCCCAAAAATTGCTCCTAACTTTAGTCAAAACCCCCACCTGTGCCTCAAGTGCGGGTGGCATAAGGATGCTCAACCTTGGCTAAACCTTTGGGGGATTAAGGAGGAGATCATCATGGGAAGCAAGGATAGTATCAAAGATACTATTACCTCAAATTTTAAGGACAATATGTGGGATGCTAAGGAGTTGGAGGGTAAAAGGAAGCTAAGGTACTATAAGGAGGTGATCAACCCCACCCTTGATAACTAGAATTATCTCTCTATGTTGACTAGCACTAAGAAGAAAATCAGTCTAATTTGTGATACTAAGAAGGTGGAAGATGAAAATCACTTTCTTTTAAACTTCCTGGCTCTTTCCCACATCCGCTCTCAATTCCATTAGCCACACCTCCAATCTTCTTGACTTATTAAGCTAGCCCAAATATAGCGATCTTGCAATGCTTATTTCCCTTCTCCTTGATCACAGAAACAATATTTTGAAGAATGACAATTAGACTCTCTTTTCTTCAAGTCCAATAGACCAAATTGATCTTAGTGGATGTTCATCATCATTTTCCCACAAAACTATCATTTCCGAGAACTCATTGAATGGTGTGCAGACAAATATTTGTTGAGTGAGAGAGCCGTCATAGCTAAGAATGGAGAGCCATTATTTTTTGAAACTTTTGAATCATCCTTCAAGCTTTACAGATTTCTATTCCCGTTTCCCTACACCCTTTTTATAGTATGGTATTATTAGAAGTTTATCAGAAAATGACCTTTCAGAGAAAAATAATAATAATAATAATAATAATAATAATAATAATAATTTGTTATATTTGAGTCATTTATGCCAAAAGGAGTTGGAATTCCTAAGAACAATCCCCCTTATCCTTCATCTATGTTTCCCAAAATTTCTAGACAAGATTATTTCCATGTTATGTTGCTTATTAGGGTATGAGAATGATGAGGTCATAGATGAAGTAATATTGGGATTTCTATCCATTTTCTCTCTAGGAAAGAAACCAATGATATTGTTTAATTATGATTCATGAGCAATTTTTAAGTTTTGGAACTGAAAGAGCATTCAAACATCAGTCTGTGTTGGTCTATTTGTTCTTATATTTTCAATGTGAAAGGTTTCAAGTACAATTATAGTAGTAGGACTTGGAGGGTAATTAGTGGTCAATTATTCATTGGACGTCATTGGTCCAAAAAAACACAAACGAGTTTTTTTTTCCAGTAATTTTGTGAATCATTTTCTTCATGTGTGTGTCAGCCTTCTAAACAATGAGAGTGTTCCTTGAATCTCAACAGAGATTATAAGAATTATGCATCTTAGTGAACAAACCAAATTGGGAGATTGGTATTTGTATATGGATTTTACTGAAATTAGATAATATGGATGTGAGGTTCCCCCTTACCAGTTACTAGATTTTCTTCCTATCAAAAAATTTTCCCAAGAGTTTATCAGACAAAGTTTTAAAGTGGATCAAACTCATTTCCTCCCAAGGAAGAAAGAAGCCTTGTTTAAACTCAAAGCACAAGTAGGGCCTTTTATTGTGAATACTAGAGCAGTAGACAAATAATTTGAGTACTTGTTGGCACAAATGAAGTTCAGACTAGGTGTTAGTTGGCCATATCATCCATTAGGGAGAATCTTAACCATGATAACTTAGCAAAATTATACTCCCTATGTTCATATGTCGAAACCAGAAACTGAAAAAATTGCCAATAGGGAGACATGGGAGGAGAATACCCTACAATATGTGTTAAGTGAACAGTCAATGGATCAGAGAGTTAGACTCAACATCTTGGAAACACCCTAGTAGCAAGAAAAGGAACTTAAAATAATAACTGACAATATTTCAAAATTAGAGGGAGTTGACTTCAAAATTTAAAAAAAAAAATAGGACAAAGGGTACAAAAGAAGCTACATCAGAGACTATATCATCATATATTTCTTCACCATCTAAAGTTTTACTTGCAAGCAAGCCTATTTTTAGATTGCAGCAAATTGAAACAACAACAGAGAAATCTACTTCTTCAACTCCTTCAAATCAAAATATTTTCTCTAAGTTTTTCGAAATTAAGAAGAAGAATGAGTCTTTGAAAACAATAACTTATACTCAGTTTTGGAAGCATACTTAGCATACTTATTCCACAAAGAATATGTTGATCTCAGATTTAGATGTTGACAAGGGCCAATTTCAGTTAGCATTTCTTGAACTTAAGATCCCTGGAGCTAAAGGTGTTGAAGATTACAAAACTTTAGTACTTAGTTTTGATAATAAGCAAATAAATCCTATTGACCAAATTGATTTGCATAGAAAAATTGGAGAAATGATATATTCTTCTTTGACCGGTTCAGTTATTAGTGTATCAAAGTTACATAATTCATTAAACAATACACTTTCTGAACTTAAAATAGAAATAATGTCAACTCTTGCAAAAGATAATAAGATCAAGTCATTGGAAGATATTGCTATTAAATTGGGTTTGGGTCCTTCAGATATTGATGTTTCTAGGGAATTATTAAGAAGAAAATTATTGATATTCAAGCTCTTAGAAAAAAATTAAAGCTGCCCACTATAGAACATCCACAAACATAGGAAATTGGAGAGCTTGATAAGGAGAAATAAGCTCTTTTATCAGTCATAATTGAGCAAAACATATAGATACAAAATATGGAAATAGAGATAGAGAAGTTGTTTAAAGAAAAAGAGAATCCAAGGAACAAATATTTTTTGCACGCAAGAAATTTCAGCAGGAAAGGATCGACCAAAATAAGTGGCTGTAGCATTATTTTTGTTAAGTTTCAAAAATTAAGAAATTGACAATTTAAAAGCATCTTTAGAAAAGGCAAAGAAAGAAAAGGTCAATTTTAATGTCTTTGATCTCTGAAATCTGAAAAGATCTAGGTTAGAAACAACATAAATGGAAAATAAGTCAATATGATAGTGCCCAATGTTTAATGCAATCTAAAGAGAAAACCTAGATGGAAATAATCTCTTCATCATCTGATATTTGGTCATCAATTGAAATTTTCGTTGAACAGGAAGAATTTTTGGAGAGAGCAGGCGAAGTCATCAATGATATCAAAAAGGAGCTGGGAGATAAACATATCCAAGCAAGACAAATCATTTAGTTTTTAAATACAAAGACAAGAGAAGAACTAGTTATTCAAGATAGAACTAATGCAATTCTACAAACAAGAAGAGTTTTAACTAAGAAAAACTTAATATTGCAGATGAAGGTGAATAGGTTTTACAAGAAGTTTTTGTTTTGTAGGAAAGGGGCTTTCCTTCTTCCAAAAATTCTCAAGACCAACTGATAACCAAGGAGGATTATCAACAATTACTAAACGAAGCAGCAAGGCATCAATCGAAATTTACTGGAGTAAAAGGAGCTATAAGTTGTCAAAATTTGCTTGAAAAGTTATTTGATGATCTTTTTTTTGTTACGAAGTCAAAATTTTACTTCTAGTCAAACTAACTTTTGAGAAATGCACAAAGGTGGATGAAGATTTTAAGAACATGGTTGATTTGACTTATCCAACAAAAGAGGAATGGCCACAACTTGTAAATCTCATTGAATAATTACAACATTTCAATAGGAGATCAGGATAATTCAAATTATATGGATAAAAAACAAAACATATTCAAATCCATTCCACCCAAATGGATATATAAGGGATAGTTGAAGATAATTCATGAGAAAATTTATATTTTTAGTCAAGTTGTTGTTGAAATTATCCAAATTATTTTGGATAATATTTATTTTTCATTATAAATATGTAAGAGATAAGAGTTTTTGTAAATCACTCTATATATTATTTTTTAATGAAAAGGGTTGATACTTGGACCAAGCTTTGGAATATTGTTGTAATACTTGAATTTTTGAAGATAATCGAAGCCTTTTGTGTCTGACTTATAGCAGCTTTTCTGAGTACTTCCCTGAGATTATTACATAATCTTTTTCTGCATACATTTGAGGTTATATAGATATTTGGGAAAGGTTGGGTTGAATATCAACCTCCCTGAAGTCCCACTGCAAAGTTATGTTCATTACTAAGTAACTTGATTGAACAATTTGTTTAATTTAATTACTCTGCATCATTATATTGTTTCATTTGTACCAATTCTCATATTAATGTTATGCTATACAAATTCTTCTATACACTTCTTCTAATTTAGATGATTAGATATTCAGAAAGAATATTTGATTTCCTAAGTCCTTCTCCAGTCTTCTACCAAATAATTTCAAGAATTGTATGTTGTTACTATTGCAAATCAACACTTTGAATGCTATTTAAAAGTTTTAAGGATCATTAACATCAAAGGCAGTTTATATCTTTTAATCATCCATTTTAAAAAGCACCCATTACTTAGGTTCTTTGACATAGTTTTATAGCCTAAAATTGTCTACAGAGGACAATGGATTACAATTCCATGGCCACACCAATGGATATGCATTTTAAGAAGCTATGTGGTCAAGTTACAGGACCTGACTTGGAAAATCCCTCTGAGTACCGATAGTTGATTGGGGCACTGATCTTCTTGGTGAATACTAGACCAAACATATGTTTTTTTTTCAACACTCTGAGTCAATTTATTATAGAGATACTACATGCACACAAGGTTGTTGCTAAGCATGTGCTAAGATACCTGCATGGGAATATTAATTTGGGACTGAGATATATTATTGGAGACATGAGACTACATGGATACACTGATGTTGATTTGGTCGGAAATGTTGTTGACAGGAAGAGAATATCAGGGTTATGTTTGAGCCCAGGTCTACCATGATATCTTGGATGAGCAGGAAGAAAAATTATGTTATCCTTAGCACGATCAAGCCTGAGTACCTTGCTGCTAACATGGCTAGCTGTGAGGCAGTATGCTTGAGGAAAATCTTTGAAGAGTTATTTGAGCAAGTTCTGGATATGACTGTGATATATTGTCACAACAAGAGTTGGATCCGACTTTCAGAGAATCTCGTGTTCCATGACATGGACAAGCACATTGAGATTAGATATCACTATATCTAGGATATGGTGCAAAGAGGAGTTGTTAGGCTCCATCATATTTTAATAGATGAGAAAATAGTAGACATTCTTACCAATCATTTGTCGAAAGGTAAGTTCTTGGTCTTCAGAGAGCAGCTTCAATTGGTGGATGTCACCCTTCCAAGAAAGGGTCACAACTAATCAAGAACATTGTGATATGCTTTCCCCCCCCCCCCTGTTGAGCTCTAGGGAGGGGAATGGAGCCAAAGATCTCTTGAGGTTGAGGGAACTCTAGATAATGAGTGTGTGAGATCCTTACCCCTTGTGGAAAGTATGTATCTCTCCTATTGTCTTTGTAGGGTGTGTGTGATCCTTTTGATTTTCGGTAAGTGTGTATCTCTCCCTACTATTAAGTTTGGGAATTGAAAAAATATACCCCAATATGCATCCTACCAACAAGTTGGTCTTATTGGGATTGCCACCCATCTAGCCAATGGGTGAGGAGACTTGGGTGTGCGTGTGATCCTTATCATTTGTGATAAGTTGTATCTCCCCCAAGTCATGGGATGTGGGTGTTCTACCACTTGATTCTTGAGGATAGGGGTGGGAAGGTCAACAAACAATAGGATATGTATGATCCTTACCTTTCATGGTAAGTAGTATCTCACCTATTGTCATTGGATATAGGGTGGAAAATTAATCTCCCTTATGATGATTCTTCTTCTTTAGATCAAGAAATCATTTTTCAATAGATAAGAAGAGACAAGATATGATATGATGATGATGAGACATGTAAATTTGAGGCGAGACTTACGCAGACAAAAATTCCTCCCTTGCTGAGAGGGAGTGTTGAAAATTGGCAACTGATGGAGCAATTTCCCCATTTGGGAAGCCTAGCAAACCCTAAGGAGACCCTACTTTCCCTTAGAAAAAATAAATTTGCACAAGGGAAAATATTATTTTTAATGTTGGTCCATGTCACCTCAAAAAGTAAAAGTTGGCCTAAAGGAGAAATTTCCCCACCTAGACCACATATAAAGACATCTCACTTGGCATCACTTGGAGGCACCATCACACACATTCATCCTTCTTCATTTGGTTAGATCTGGTCTAAAATTTCAGGTTCCAAGTTCACACGTGCAAAGGAGAGAGAGGACATTTTTGTTGACTGTGTTGACTTTCTATTTTTGCACATTTGATTAGGATTGACTTTGGGTGAATTGACTTGGTTTTACTTGGTTTTTGGATTTGTTTTTGAAGGCCAAATATAGGGAGAGGAAAACTAAATTTTCCTGGGCACTTTAACCAACTTTGACCATAGATCTAAAGCTAGGGATTTTGAAGGTTGATTTTGACTTTGACCAAAATTTGTGGGAAAATTTCTTGGATTGTTTTGAATGGGTTTGACCAAGCAAGGAAGGCAAAATTATTTATTTCTTTGACCAAATTATTTGGATTTTATTTAAATGTTGACTTTGGACTGGTTAGGGATGCATTGACTACTATTGACTTTGACTTTAAATAAAGCCAAAAATTACATACTAGTGCTTTGACCAAATTTTACTTTCTCTCATATTTAATTAGATATTGGATTAGTTGACTTGAAAGTCAAGGATTTGACCTTTGACTAGTTGTTGATGTACTTGGACTATGTATCTTTGTTGAAAATTTGATGAATATCTAATAAAAGAAGAATTTGGTTGGATTTTCCTCCTTATGGGGTTTGCCCCCGGTCTTTGACCTAAATATTTGTGTCTCATTTGACCTTGGTTGTCTTCTATTGTGAATATTTTTTATTCTTCTATCTATAATTTCTTACTATTATTAGGTGATTTAAATAAATTGGAAAGTTTGGTTTCTACTAAAAGAATAGTTTGTTAAAGCAACTGTTACAACATAGAATATTGAAACATTAACAAAAGGAGTTTACGAGTATTCTTAGGGTTTAAAGGTGCACAAGAGTATAATGAGTTTTCATGGATTTTTAAGGGTGTGTTATGAAGGAAAAAGGTCTACAATGTTGTGAAGCATGTTATTTTGGTGTTATGATGTTATGAAGGACATGAAGGCTAAATCTGACTACTGCTTGAAGCTATGTCAAGGGAATGAAGCAAGGAGAGGCAATGAAGCAAGAAAATCATGGATATGGTTATGTTGTTAAATGCATGAAGTAAGGTGAATTTAGAAGTACTATGTGTATGAAGACCTTAGGTTGGGACCTATATGAGTCTTTCTAAGTTGGTGCTTAGCTAAGGAGAATGGTGTCTCTAGAAGGTAGTGCCTACATAATATCTAATTGAGTTGTTTATTAGCTAAGGAGATTGGTGTCTCCAGTAAGTTGGTGCCTACAAGATTTAATTTGTTAAATATTTTTCCACATATTAGATATTATGAATTTTGTGAGCCTATTTGGCCACTAACTTGCTAGCCAAACAATTGTTACTTGGTTGTTTTTTCTATGTTATATCACATATTTACAAGTTAGAATAGCAAGTAAAAATACTAGGGACACCCCCTAAAGGTTGGAAACCAATAGCTCAAATGAAGGGGAAGATTTGTTAGTACTACTTAGGCAAGATTTCCTTATTTGTTCACTAATTTTCTACTGTTGAATTTTCAATGTCATCTTATTCACGAGAGGGTAGAAATTAATGCTAACAGGTCCCTCTGTAAAAATCAAGGCATGTGCCTCGAAATAATCATAAATTATGGTTTGAAAGGTCTAATTTGATGCCTTATTTTTTCTACCATTCAAAATAATGAACTTTAAGAGACACATGTATACACTTTTGTTATTTGTTTCAAGTGCTCAAAATTATGCTCAAAAATAAAAGTCATTAGAATGGTGTGGAACTTAAACGACTGCATAGAGCTCGTCATCTTGAATCTAATGCAACTTGTTTTGTGTGAAACAAACACCATATGCTCCCAAAAACGCATTCTATTCACTTTGTCAAACAAGTGAATTTTCAAAAAAAAAGGACAGCCCAGTAAGCAGTCTGTACTGTTGACGTGGCGCTGACTAGGCAAGGTATGAGGTAGTTGATTGGGTCAAATATTCTCTACGAGTTATATTGTGCCAAGTGGCACCCTCTCATTGGTTTTAATTTTTGGTTTTTTATTGGATGGTGAGGTGGCCAACCATGGGATGA
This sequence comes from Pinus taeda, assembly GCA_000404065.3. NCBI lineage: Eukaryota > Viridiplantae > Streptophyta > Pinopsida > Pinales > Pinaceae > Pinus > Pinus taeda. The sequence goes on along the minus strand of APFE031503582.1, from coordinate 23,710 downwards.
CACATGGCCCAACCAGAGGCCACTACGTGGCAACCTAGGAGGCCACCACAAATTGGTTCAAAAAATGACCTAGAGACCATAGGAATTTGTTAGGATATTCCAACACATAGGAATAGTTAAGTATAACTTGGTCTAGTATAGAGTTAGGTAAAGTGTGTTTCTTTACTATGTACATTTGTAACTTACAA
>APFE031503577.1:0-13463 GCA_000404065.3 Pinus taeda | reverse complement strand
AAAGTAGTAGTATTGAAAGACTTCTTCTTAGTTGTGCTGTCAAGGAAATTAGGAAAACATGATATGACCCTTCTTCCTACTGAATTTTGGGCTTTACAGGCCAAAGTAGCAGTAGTATTTAAAGACTTTTTTTCTAAGTATTCACTTGTAGCACTTGAAACTTTATTAGGCTTAGGGAGGCTCAAGGGATCTGAGAAATTTAAGTGGATTATTTGGAATTTTCTTGCTTATGGGTCATAATTGATATGCCAATGACTTGTTATATTATTATTCTTTTGAAATTTTGCAAAAAAATTATTTCATTAGAAGATTTAGATCGCTGATTTGGATAGCTTTTTTGTTGGAGAATCTAATTCCAACAATTTGTTAGGTGTTAAAATGTTCCCTCCAAATGTCTTAGTTCAGTTTCACTTAGTCCAATTTAAGTCGAGTTTAACTATAATAATTTATTAGTGATATTTTCAATGTAATCAAACTCTAGTCATTTATTAGTGATATTTTCAATTTAATTTTATTTAACTAATTTATAAAATGGAAACATAGCAATCTTTCTAAATTTACATTATTCCTCTTAAAAAAAATACTAAAAATAATAATTTTTTTTTAAATATCACATGAACATTTTTAATCATATTATTTTTTAATTTTTCTTTTTTAATCATATGGCTTTTCAAATCATAGAAAGGACAAATTACATGATCCCTCTTAAAACCTTTTGAAATGAAAGGCTAGGTCGTTTGTTCAAAACAAATGCATGGAAGACTTTTAGAAATCGGAAACGGTATAGCAAATGTTTTTGCACCATTTTGATACATCACAGTGAACTAACGGTGAATTAAGTTGTTGACTTCTCCTTTGTCGTTCATCCTCGACTTGTGTGCTCTTTACGTTTGTTTAACGATAAGTTGCACTTGGTGAAACTCACGAGATGGAGGTTCAAATCTCATTGAGTATATGCCCTGTTGTGTCTTGGCTAGAAGAGTAGGTGACCCCCGAGTGGATGTCTCACCTCTTGTTGAGGCATAAGTTAATTGCTATTGTATGCGGCTTGCAGGGTGTTGCACCTAGTCTAGGTTTATAGTGGCAGCCAATTGAATTTGATCCTGGATCTGTTCAAGATAACTCTCACCAGTTACTTATTATCCTAGATTAAAAAATATCATATATATAAAATATATGAGTTAGTTTACAGACACAACTTAATAGAGCAATTTTAACATGGGATGATTTCCATCGGAATGTAATATTAATTTTTAGAAATATATTATTTAAATAGTTTTATATAATTTTTTATTTTTTTTAATTTAAAAAATATATAATTTGATCAAAATAGAAAAAATTTAACTTTAATAACGAAACCAACCATATTACACACATATTAAATCATAGGAAAAAATTTAACTTTAATAACGAAACCAACCATATTACACACATATTAAATCATAAAACAAGCCTCAAAAATATTACTAACCTTCAACCCAATAATAAAAATTTATAGTACCCAAAAATTATCTTAGAATTGCACTTAATTGCTTGAGGCCAACATTTGTAATAGAAAAGCCGAAATAGTTGAAAGCAAAACTGATGAGTTGGCTATCTCCCAAATTTGCATTACAAATAACTCTGAATCAGGGCGGGTCAATATGCGGTACTCTCTACATTACTGATGCTGCTTATTGTGGTTAAAATAGATTTAAGTCGGATTGTAGAGGACGATAGCGTTAACAAGATTGGTAGTGTGCTAATTTTTTTTATTTTTTTTTAAATTAGGGTTAAAATAAAGATGAAGAATATAATAATTTAAATTTAGGATTATATTAGAGTAGAGTAAAAATTAATAAATAATTATATATTTTTATTAAATGTGAAATTAGAATGTATTTAAAAGTTGAAATGAATTATATATGTTTTAAAGTTGAATTATTTTACATTTTTATTAAAATTTTTATAATATATTGATAAGTAGGGTATGTGTTTTAAATAAAATGTTTTTATTGTATTTTTTAAATTATAAATTTATAACAATTTTTTCTAGTGATGAACTTTTAAAACTTTTTTCATGTAAGAAATTTTTTTATTGAACATTGGTATACATAGTATAAATTTAAATTTTGATTAATTAAAGATCATTACTATGAAACGAGGTGAAAGAAGATACTTAATAAATTATTTATGTTGTGTTTAAAAGTTTATATGATTTCTGATAATTATTTATTATAATTTCTATGATGTTCTATTATAATGAGAGTGTGTGTTTTATTTATATATATATTAAAATAATATTAAGATCATTTTATTAAATCTGTAGGAATTTTTTTACATTTGCATTATTATAAGAGATTTTTTTTTGACATTTGCATTATTATAAGAGAATTTTTTTTATTGAGAAACTGATTAAGATTCTTGAAGATAAATATGAATATTTTCCACAGTTTCTACAATTTTGATTTTCCTTGGTGATTACAAGAATAAATTTTTACAAATTGCAAACATAGCAATATGTAAAAACATTACATTGAATTATTTGGGAGACTTTTGCAACATGGAGTCTACACGAAGTTGGGATCTCGAAACTAAATTAACATTCACTTCATGTCCCTGTTTTTCCTTATGGAATTTCCAACTTCTTGTAAGAGGTGATTCTATGGCATTCGAGGAGATGGATTTTTCAACATTACCTCTAGTACTGGACTTCGCTTGAGTTACTTTGATTGCCATAACTTTCTTGTAAAATGTTGGAGTATATCTATGCAAGCTCAGAATCTGGCATTGTTAATACCTTTGCCATAAAGCGTGATTCTACATTTGAAGAGGCAATCGTTGAAGGAGCTTTTTCTTCCTTCTCCCCCATCACTAATAAGTTTCCCTGATCCTCCTTTGGGGTTTCATCTAGAGGAGTATTTTCATCTTGTTTTGGACCTTGAAGAGCCTCAAAAGAATTTTTGTTGAAGGAATGTTTTGGAACTTCTTCAGCAAGTTTTTTTGGAGCTGCAACCTTGTTTTGTTGATTCTTCCCTCGCTTTTGAACTGGTTGAAAATTTCTCTTGTTAGATATGGGGGTTATGGGTCTTCCCTTCTTTAGATACAAGGGTTTGGGCCTACTCATCATTTTATTATTGAGGGTGGTTTTTGGCAAAGTGCCGATGAGAATGAGAAATGATGCATTTGAAGGGAATCTTCTCATAGTCGAATTCATGAATATGGCTCCATTCCCCTAAATTTATTTTTAGTGCCTCCAGTAAACCTTTAGAGATTTATTTCGACACAAATTTGAGCACAAGAAAATTGGCCTCCTTTTGGTTCTGATTTGTCTAGATAGTGGCCCGGCTTACTTCTAATCTCTTTTAGTACATCAAGTCCCCAGAGATGGAGAGGTGGGTGAGGCAATCAAATCCACACTAACACAGAAGTAATTTTAAAATTTGGTGTAACAGCCCCACCCATGGTTCTCTCATAAAATGCATTGTAAATATTTTTACAAATATGTGAAATTTAAAAAGGGGATTGAGTCAAAGGGACATAGGTTACAGAGCAGGGGAGGAGGATTGCTTGCTTGTGATGATTGAGGTTTTGTTTTGCAGAGAAGAAATTTAAATTATTTGGAAAACCATTAAAGGCTAGTGGGCATATGATTTTAATGGGTTGGCTCTTAAATTAAAGGAGTTGCAAAAGAAAGAACACATGCCCATACACTGGAGAACCTTAGCAAGGAAAAGAGGACATACAATTTAGGGAGGACGAGACCAGGCAAGGAAGCATGGGTGAAGATGAAGAATCCATGCAGAGCAAGTAAAAGAAAGTATCAATGACATTTGAGGGGATGCAAGCAGCAATTGGAAGAAGGCACCACCTTGGAGCATCCAACAAGAGCTTTCAACATGAAGTGAAGAGAGGAGGAAGAGTCTAGTTTGATCAATAAGCAGACGGGAAATGGAGAGAAGAGAAGGGTATTGGTCCTCAAATTCCTTGGAGGCTTTTTCTTGAGTTGTTATTCTTTGGAGCCTTGTAACAGCTTGGGTTCCCTAGAGGTTGTGGGATGAGATAGGATCCTTGGAGCCACATAACAACTTGGGTCCCTGAAGGTTGTGGGTTGAGACAAAGTCTCTAGAACCCTGTAACAACTTAGATCCCTAGAGGTTGTGGGTTGGGATGTAATCTCTGGAGCCCTATAACCACTTGGGTGCCTTCGAGGTTGTGGGTTGAGATCGCAAGCTCTAGAGCCCTAGAAAGCTTGGGAAGAGGCTAATCCTGAAGCAGCATCAAAGGAAGACTTGATTGAAGACCTATGGTTATTTCTTTACTATTACAATGGATTATGGACTTCCTAGGGAGTGAATCCTTGTGTGCGAACTTGGGGTGAGGTAGAGAACCTTTAGACTCCTTGTGTTGAAGAAGATGGTAGTAGTCAGCTAGTGGGATTGAGGAAAGGGTCCTCAAGGATTCCCTATTTTCAGTGGGAAGCTGGTGATCGATTCTTTTAAGAAAGCACGTCCCTAGACTCTGGAATCTGGCTTGGGGGTGATAGCTACTAGTAAGTGTGGCTACAATTGACTATGGTTGGGTGGAGAGTCCTTGTCCCTGACTTAGTTACCTAGCAAATTTTAAGATAAGTAGTCTCTTACACTTATTTGAAATATCAATGAATCTATATTGCATTATGGCTTAACTGACACTACATGTCTGGATAAAAATGGAGACTATAAATATATGAACATGTGGTTGAACCCTTGTGGGGAGATGGTATTGATGGATATGCTAAATATAATTGTATGTATGTTCTTCCCCGAAAAAGAAAAAAACTAAGTAAGTGTGTGCTTCTAAACTTGAAATGAAGTATTGCGTGATATGATTGTTGGTGTTGATCATAGGACATTTGACGCACTAAATGTGTCGTGTGTGTATATTATTATATTATATATTATATATAATATATATATATATATATTATATAGTATATTATGAAATTTTATGTCATAACCTTAGATTGGAATATGTCATGTGGTAAATATCTTCATATTTTTAATAGCACACATATCTAAGGGTGAAAGCATCGAGTTGGGTTACACCTTTTGGCAAGAGAGGGTGTGTTTAGGCGGAAAAAATCATGGCTCAATTGAGCCATTTAAGTGCTCAATCAAGCCATTTAAGCGGTTGATCGAGCTCCTTTGGTGCTAAAAGAGTAGATCGATCAAGGGTTAAAACAAAACCCTTGATCAAACTTTATGGCTCGATTGAGATTTACCATTTTTTTTATTAAATAATTCACTCAGATTCTATGAGCACCATTTGCACAGATCGCGGGAAATTTGAGAGCTCGGCCGAGAGTGTGATAGTAGCTCAACCGAAAGTGTGACGGTAGCTCAATTGAGAGTATTGGAGCTCGATCGAGCAATTGAAGTATGGAACGTTCAAATCAATCTCACCATCATCTAGAAGGCTCAAACGAAGGTAGATATTCTATCTTTTTTTCTTTCTTATTTATTTATTTTTTCAAAAAAAAAAAAAAAAAAAAAAACAAAACAAAAAAACAAAAAACCATGAAAAACAATTAATTAAAAAAAACAACCATACAAAAACCATGAAAACCACAAAAAAAGCACTTCAAAAGAACTTAGAAAATCACAAAACCAGCCAAGAAAACCACAGAAAAAAACCTTTAAAAGAATTTAGAAAACCACAAAACCAACCTAGAAAACCCTCGAAAAAACTCGAAAAAACAACCTAGAAAACACTTAGAAACCGAAAAAAAAACTATAATTTAGGTTTTAAATATTTTCTTACTTGCAATTTTTCTTTATTAAATGCATATTTTCTGATTTGAATGGTAAAAACGTTTTTTTTCTTATTATTTTTAGGTTTAAGTTTTTTCTTGGATTTTGTGAAATAAATTTTCAATTTTTTTTTTTTTTTTGATTATTTTAAAATATTATTTAAATTTCAAACAAATTTGACCAAAATATAATCCAAGATCCAAAAAACAAAAACAACTAAATTTATAATAATAAGTAATAGAGTTGAGATTACATTGATAAATATGGGTTATATGTGACCTCTATTTATAAAATAAGAATTTTTTTGATTTTTAAAATTTAAATTAATTTATATGTAAGATTTTTTTAAAATAATATTATCTTTAAAATTCTATTATATATAATATTATATAATATATTATATATTTATATATAATATATATTAATATATATTAATATATATATATAAATTAGTTATATAAAAAATATATTATAAACTAATTCTATAATTATTTATGTAACCTAAAGTTAGTTGACTATTCCTAACTATTTATATAATAAAATATAGTTGACGTTATATACTATTATATATATATATATTATATATATATAATTATAGTATATATAAATTATATTATATATTATTATTATATATCATTTAACATATAATTATATATATAAGTCCATGTTTCAACAATGCATCATTGATCTATATATTAAATCCATCATGGAAAGTGCATTTGATCTAGTGAATAAAAGTATTTAGACTCTTTTCTAATTTATATCATATTGTTTCATTATGTAGTGTGTTGTAGAAGAAACATTGTCTTCATGTACTTGCACCTAGTACATGTCATGTGTCAAATTCAAACATTAAGAACTTAAAATCTATTGGAGTATTCAATTGGCATGAAATTTTAGTAGTTTTGTAAATAGGTTTATTTCAATTTTTTACATATATATTTACATATTTATGCATTATGAATAAAATGCATTATTTATAAATGAGAAAAAATGTGAAGGTAGATTTGACAGCTTCTTTCAATTGTGTTTACATGGAACTCAATACTTTGGTTGATAAATTATCAAAAAATAGACTCTTAAGTTTAGGACTTCGCTATATTATTCTGCTTGGGTTTAGAAATGGTTTTTTTTGTCAACATTCTTTCTAAGTCAACATTTTTTTTCTTGCATTAGTTTATATGTATTATATGTAATAATTTAGTCAACTTTTTTTCTTAGATTAGTTTATATGTATTATATGTAATATGTTAAGGCATCCCGTATACACACCTCAACTACAAGCCATAGCAGTGTGGGCGGTTTTGTCATACGTGGTCAGGCTCGTGATAGATCACTTAGCCCACCGAGAGTTCATGTTCCACTCATACATCCTTCCTCTGATGCTAGTCAGAGTGTCAAAGGCAGTGTGTATGTCTCTATTGATGATCATGCTACCTCTAGTGGACCTTCTTCACCTATTTCAGGTACATCTCCTGCATTTTTAAATCCTCTTTGAATTTTATGTATTTATGTCTTGAAATTGTCTTTAATTTTTACATTGTCTTCAACTGATGTGTTTGAATTTAGTGTATATGTTATTGTGCTTCTAGTTTGTTAATTATATATGTTAAATTATGTTTACAAATTACAAGCCCTCAACAGGCTGAAGTTGAGGATGAAAGTGCAACATCGATCCCTTTGTTGGATGATGTTATAGTTCATATCACATTGGAGGATGTTACGACCTGTCATACATGGATCACACAAGAGATATGTAACATCCTTGCCAATTCACCGACTTGTTGTACTTTTTCTTTGATGTTGGATAACATCAATAGGTTCGAGAATTACTGGAGGTTGAGCCCATAGAGCTGCCTTCTACAGTCCATACATAGGATTAGGAGGCATGAGAGTAGAGGCCCATATACTTGGGAGGTGGTGAAAGAGGCTACCAAGGAAATTAATGTTCATTGGGAGTTGTTCGACATCCCTCCAGATCGCCCTGCTAGACATAGAAGTCTGATTCCACTAAAATATTTTAGGAATGTTGATGCAACCCCTTTTATGTATAATAGATTCATTGGAGCTTGGATCTAGTTCCCCCACCATGACCAGGTCACTATTTATTTTTCCAAGCATTTATATGCAGAGTTTGTGTTACATATAAGGTCATATTACACTAATATCGTATCTCGCTATTATGGACCTAGCTTGGGATGTACCTATGAGCACGATGGGGCTTGTAGGGACCCTGGGCATGTACCACCACCTCTAAGATTCTTTCCACTACTGTCTCGGAGCTTGGTATTATCGACCAAGCTAGATGATCTATCAAAGCTCGTGGTGAGACCAGGGAGACTATTGTAGACAACATGTAGTTGTCATTGGGCAGTGCATGTGTTGCATCAGACGAAGAGATTGGGACACCGCCACTATTTCCTTGTGACCCACTAGTGCCCTTATATGATGATGCATTTCTCACAAGTTCACCTTTGAATAGCTTTTGACATATACATGTATGTATCATGATGTCATTTGTGAGACTTGGAGGGTACATGACCTACATGATATAGACTAGGTACATATATATATATATATGAAACTTTTGACTCTTATTGTCAAATCATGCATAATTATTTATAGTAATTTCCAGTTTGTATTAGATTGCATTTATATTAATATATTCATGATAACATGTAGACATAACCTAGCTACATGGATGAGCTTATGAGGTCATCTAAGGGGGCTATTGATCAATCAGGCTATCCTTGACCAGACCATGTTTCCATGGATTCTCCACCACCTCATATGTTCACTATTGTGGACGAGAGTCACTATGTACAACCACATGGACCAACAATTGAGGTAAACTTTTTCATTCCGAAGATTTCAACATTTTATTTTTTAAGTTACACATATATGCTAATTAATTTGTAGACTAATTATGATTTGTCCTTATCATTGTGTACACAAACACATATGCAGAGTGTTTTTTATGTCGTTGTTGTGTGGATACATGAATGGGATTATGGGTTTAGAGGCACTAATGATGTGGGACCATCGATGCAAGCCCCAATCATTGATCCATGGGCAGGGGAGCATCAAAACCAGATTCATTAGACCCCCATAATATCTTACCTGCATTTGGACTCAACTAAGGTTAGTAGACTCATGTACATGTAACTAAAAATATGGTTCAAAATAATTTATTTTCATATTGTTTATTTTGTACAAATAATGATCTAATTAGTTTGAATTTGGATGTGTTATATTGCAGTACCATCTTATGGACACTTACTTTGCACGACGAAACTCACATAGGAGTTTTAGTGGTACTTAGAGTGGATAGTTTGTATATTTTCAAGCTCATTTCATAGGGCACATTTACATGTGATACAGACTTTGTATATTTTCATACATGGATAGTTTATGGATGTACATGGACGTTATTTTAGTTTATAGAGGCCTATTATTTAATTTTATGGATGTTCATGTGATATTTGTAATTTTTATGTATTTTCATATGGATAGTTTATTGATACATGTACTCATTATTTCAGTTTATGGATTTGTATTAATATTGTTTATCGATGTTCACTAATTTATTTATTTTTTGTAATCTTGGTAGGACTACATCTTCATCATGTCCAACTTCTCACCTTGATCGGGGAAAAACACAAGATTTGAACCCAAGACTTCCGATTCGGTGAGACTTTATTTCCATGGCCATTTCCAATTGAGCTACCCCAAGTAGATGATACTCATTAATTTTGAAATTTATGGATTTGTTAAAATTATTTCACTAATTGAAAAAAAAACTATATACTATAACTATTATTAGTAAAATATAACAATTTTGATTTCCAGTTTCATAGACTAAGAAAATAAGTGCAATCTTAAGTTATGATGCAAGTCACTTCAATACTTAAAATGAACTAAAATATATAATGTATCAATTTAATATTGAACATGAAAATAATTACAATCATGCTTCATATTGACTTGTAGAAAGTTTATTTTAGTGCAATCAACATGTGGGTGAAAGCATGAAGATGGGTTACACTTTTGAGCTAAATGTGGTCATAAAATTTTAAGTTTTTCCTCTTTTATCAAATTGAAGCCCTCAATTTTCATATAAGCACTGTGAATTTTGATTTGGAGTAAAAATATAAATTCTGGAGAATTATGTTGTTGTCCTAATGATAGTTTTTGCAAAAATATTTAGTGTCATGCAATATGTCAATTTTCCATTGTCTTTACAAATTTTCACACATCTTAAAAGGTATGTGTGTATTCACGTAGCATAACTTAGTCAAATGTGTAATTTTTAATATATAATATATATATATATTTACTATAGTATATGACTTTATTATATATAATATCTATTATATATATTATATATTATATAATATTTATATTTATAATATATATATATATATATAATAATGATTTACACAAACGAATTCATATTTTCATATTAAAATTTTATTTTGTTATGCAAATTTATATTTTTTAGTATTTTTCAAAGTTGGTGAAACAATATTTCAATTGCATTTTGTAGATGCGTGTGTTTACATAAGTTTTTTTTCAATTATTTAAACAAATTGAAAAACTAAGAGTACCCTTTTGAAGAGGACTCATAAATGAATATAGTGGTAGTTTTTGAATTTTTTTTCTTTATGTTCATTTGATGATATTGATTTTTTATTCAACCTCTTTAGAATTGTTCAAAATAAATTCAAGCATTATATTTAAAAGAAATTAGATAAAATAATATCACATGAATTCGAAAATGTAAAACTCATATGTCATTGGATAGAGGGTTCCTTCCCGAATCCAACATGGTCAACTTCACCACTTAAAACAAATTTTGCTTGGAGTTTGCTAGGGTACAAAATGGTGTTACAGAGAAATTTGCAGAAGAGGAGTTAAATCTCTATTTTTTTGCCCTTTATAGCTCGATCGAGCACTTAAAACAATGCTTAATCGAGTGTTTGAAATTCATATTTCAAATAGCTGGATCAAGGATTTAAGAAACCCTCGATCGAGCCCTTAACGTGGTTAAATAGAGGCTTGATGGAGCCTATAAATGCATCGAGCTATCATAATTATCTTTCAAACAAAAAAAAATGAAGCCTCTCAATATTTGTCTATAAGTGAATTACAAAATTTATTTATTCCACAAAAATGTTTTCTATAAATATTCAAATATATTTCAAACTCTAAATTTCCTTAATTATAAGTCCAAATTTTATTTTACCAAGAGAATAATTATAATAATATATAGATAATAAATTCTATAACAGATTTTTAATTTAGTTTTTTTCAATTATGACAATTCTTAAAAATGAATTTCTTTATTGTTTGATTTTAAATATACATATTTTTATAGTTAATCATTTGATACTTTTTTAGGTAGAAATTTAAACATACATAAAGTCAAATTATTAATAATAAAAAATAAAACAAGTTAAATTCAACTAAATAAATTTTATAATATTAATTATTTTAAAAATAATTTCACACGCTAATTTAAATTTAGATTACGTCAATTCAATTAGTCAAATAATTGTTTTTAAAAAAATTAATGATTTCTTTATGTTTTTTTATTTTAAAGATATGATATTGCAAAACCTAAAGAATTGATTAAAAAAATCTATATATATTTCACACTTGTGCTGAGTGCAATCACATTTTACACGTAGAAAGAGATTTATAATTGGATATACCATTACAACTATATTAATTATAACTTACAACTATTACAACTATGTGCACTCATTTTTTTTCCTAAACAATTGGATGTATATGTGTGTGTGTGTGTGATTTTAATAGATATGATTATGACCAAGGTTAATCATATTTATTAATCTCTTATGTAAATTTATTTATTTTTATTATTTTTATAATTGAATTTATTATTGAATTATAAAGTGAAATTATCATAATAAAAACTACTTTTTAAGTTACCAAATTATAGATATAACAATATTATAATTTCAATTACAAGTGGGATAGAATCATTTTTCAAATTTATACACCAAAATACTAGAAATGCAATGAGAGGTTAATTCACACCATTGTTAATTACCTATTTGAATGTAATTAGTAATTAAATTTGTTTTTTTTTAAACTATCAATACTTACAATTTTAAAATTTGCATATCATTATTGATATTTACATAAATTTTAAAGTGCTCAGCTTTAAGGCTTGTTGGAGCTTTAGGGCTCGATCAATCTTCTAACATGAGGTTACACAGGAGCTCAATTAAGAGTTAGTTTTCATGCTTGATCGAGATGCTTATTTAGTATGCTTGATTGCGATGCTTATTTAGCGTTTGAGTAGCTCAATCGAGCGCTTAAAAAAGGCTTGATTGAGTGCTTAAATGGATTGATCTAGTCATCATTTTTTCCACCCAAACACACCCTCTCGCCAAAAATTGTAACCCAACGCCATGCTTTCACCCATGTATGTTATTACAATTCAATTTTAAAAATAAATTATTTGAATTATAAAGTCACAAACACACACACACATATTTATATTTATTTATTATAATATGGATGACTTTATAATTCAATTTTAAAAATAAATTATTTGAATTATAAAGTCATCCATATATATATATGAAAATTTTTGTGACCCACCCATATACAATTGTATGGACAACTTTTCTAAGTATTTCAATTAATTTCTTATCTCAAGGTTCAACTAAAAAACACAAATAAGATTGAAATAAGTTTTATTCAATTTTAAAAGATGTCATGTAAACAACAAGTAGGTTTTATTCAATATTATTTCTTTTGAGATTATCTACAAGAGCTTAGTCATGACATGATATAAGTCAATCGTATTGAAATTTAATATATAGGTAAAAAAACAATATATGGCAACATCTCTATAATTTTCTATAATTTTATCAACTTTCCTAAATTTACAGGTAGTTATCCGATTATTTCAATCAAATCCTTACGATTGAAATAATTTTTATTCAATTTAAAAAAAATCAAATTTGATTGAAGTAAGTTGTATTCAATTTTAAAAGATGCGGAGATTTATAAGTTACAAATACAATTTTTATTCAATTTTATTTTGTTTGAGGTTATCTACAAAAGCTTAATCATAATGCACGTCATCAATAATTTTGTTGTGCATACACTGAAATCAATGCACAATGTTAAACTAATTACCTTGAAATTAATGTACACCATATATCTAGTTACATCAAATCAGAAATCAACATCTTCACTGAAAACAATGTGTCTAATGCAAGCAATCATATAGGATGAGAAATCAACATCTACATTGAAATCAATGCATCTAATGCAACCAATCAAATAGGATTCGAAATCAACATCTACACTGAAATCAATGCATCTAATGCTAGCAATCAAATAGGATTAGGAATCATCTACATTGAAACCAATGCATCGTATGTAAACTTAATCAAACAACATTAAAAATTAGCATCTTTAATGAAATTAATGCATCTAATGCAAGCAATGAAATAGAATTATAAATCAACATCTACACAAAAATTAATGCATCTAATTTAAGAAATAAAATAAGATTAGAAATCAACATTTGTACACTGAAATTAATGCATTTAGTGCAAGTAATTTTCTTCCCTTTCTCTCCCCTCTCCATCTATATCGATGTCTCCCTCCATGTCTCCTTCCTTGTCTCTCTATCTCACCCCCCAAACA
>APFE031503576.1:0-21780 GCA_000404065.3 Pinus taeda | reverse complement strand
TGTCTCTTATGAGCTTGGACACAGACTGGAGGGCTCGACTCTTAGTAGAGTACTCCAAGGACAGATTTGCATGTGAGGTTCTGGATGGGCAAGTGGCGGATGACAGGTACAGGGTGGTCGATGAGATCATCTACTACAGGGACAGGGTCTTCTTGACTGAGGGATCTCAATTCAAGAAGAAGATACTTTAGGCATCACATGATTCACCAGGCCGGCCATCAAGGTTTTACCAAAACCTACACGGCCATTAGAGAGAGGTTCTCATGGAAGGGCCTCAAGGAGGACATACTCCAGTGTGTCCGGGAGTGCAATAATTGCCAAAGGAACAAGGTGGAGATGAGCCATCCCATAGGATTATTGCAGCCTCTTCCCATTCCGGAGGGGAAATGGCGCTGTATTTCGATGGACTTCATCATAGGGTTGCCCACAGTACAAGGCAAGGATTGCATCTTTGTCGTCGTTGATCGATTGACAAAGTACACACATTTTTTTGCCATATCTGCACACTACACAGAAGCATAGGTGGCCGAGCTGTTCTTCAGAGAGGTCTTCAGGCTACATGGTCTTCCTAAGACCATCACCAGTGACAGGGACAATCGCTTCATGGGCGGGTTTTGCCAGGAGCTTTTCCGGTTGGTGGGGACGAAGTTGACACCGAGTACCAGTTATCACCCATAGACGAACGGGCAGACAGAGATAGTTAACAAGTGGCTGGAAGGCTACTTACGTAACTATGTCAGTGGGAAGCAGCGAGCATGGCTGAAGTGGCTGCATCTAGGGGAGTACTGCTACAACACTACACATCACATGTCCATTGGTATGTCACCATTCTATGCTTTGTATGGATATCATCCTTCATCTTTTGCTGACGTGATGTTTGGTGCTAAAAAGGCTCCAAGAGCCAAGATTTGGATCCAAGAGAGTTAGGATATTCTCCGAGCTCTCAAGGATAATATGGCTATAGCGCAGAACCAGCAGAAGTTGTATGCTGACAAGGGTCGGGTGGAGAGACAGTTTGAGGTAGGGGACTTGGTCTACCTGCAATTACAGCCATACCGACAGTTGTCACTGAAGCAGAAGGGGGCTGAGAAGCTCAAGCCCTGCTTTTATGGGCCATACAGGGTGATACGCAAGATTGGACAGGTTCCGTATGACTTGGAGCTGCCCCAAGGCAGCAAGATTCATAACGTCTTTCATGTGTCATGCCTGAAGAAGGCATTGGGGCAGCATGTGACAGTGACAGATGAGCTACCACCCACGGATCATGAGGAGCATTTGATGTTGCAGCGAGAGGCTATTATTGATACCAGGGAGAGGTAGCTGCGGAGCAGGACGGTCTGGGAATTCTTGGTGAGGTAGAAGAATTTACCGGATGAGGATGCCACTTGGGAGAGAGAAAATTTTGCAGCATCCATCACTTCAGTTGCTTGAGGACAAGCAACATTTTGCCGAGGGAGACTATAATATCCCTAATTAGCCATGGCTAATTGGAATATTCGATTTTGCTCAATTTTGCCTTCTATAGTTATTTATAAATAAAAAGGTGAGTAAAGGGGGAACATAACTCACTTTTCGAATAAAGTCACTCCCTAGTAGCACAACGTTGTAACTTATAAGGGGAGTCAAGGGGGCCAAAGGACCACATAGAGAAGGGGGCCCACGTAGACACTTTGAGGGACTGCGCAAATGGAGAGGAGCACATGGAAAGAGAGAGGCTACGTTGGAGGAGGTGGGCCTTAGGGTTTGAGAGAGGCCAACATCATAAAGGAGAGAGGAGCCTCCTCATTTTGGCATTCGATTATGTTGCGTTTGAGCTAGTCACTTCGACTTAGAGCACGCTAGTTGTTTAGCCTGTCTGCAGCACTGTTTAGTGCATCGAGTGTCTTCGTTGTGAGATCTCACCCTTAGCCCCGGGGGACTTCGAGTGTCTGCTCAGGCAAAGTAGTTTCATCAGACTTTTGCAGGGGGATCGATCATTGGAGTTGAGGAGGAACTAAGCATTTTTTATGACTGCGCAGTCTTGAGAGAGGAGGACGCAGTCTCTTTGGGTAGGAGCTCCGGATTGGGTTTGTGTGGAGGATTTGAGCTGGGAGATTGAGCAAGGGATCAGCCCTTGCACATTGGAAGATTTTGGCAAAGTTTCGGGTAGAGTTTTGGAGGATTCTATTCAGTGGCAGCACAGAGCCTTGAGGGATAGCGTAGATCCGCAAGGGGGTGATTTTCGGGGGTAAGCTATTTTAGAAAATCTTTCTGGGCTTTTCTGG
Source organism: Pinus taeda (assembly GCA_000404065.3). NCBI lineage: Eukaryota > Viridiplantae > Streptophyta > Pinopsida > Pinales > Pinaceae > Pinus > Pinus taeda. The sequence goes on along the minus strand of APFE031503576.1, from coordinate 19,516 downwards.
GTTTACTGAGCAGAGGCTAATTCTAGAGTTTTAGCATTTTCTGAGGAGGGGAGCGACCCCAAATCCTCACTTGATTCCAGCAGTAGCAGCAGCACAGCAGTTCTCCGGCAGCTTGGACGCAGTTCAGAGAGAGGCCATTTCCTTACCATTCTGAGTGTATTTCTTCACTTGCCCTGTGCAAGTCGAGGTGCTATCTTTTTTATCACCTCCTGTACTCTTTCCATTACTCAGTATAATAAAATGGCTTAGCATTTCTCTCTGCATTTCTTGAGTATCTGCTTATATTCCATGAATACATTATTGTATGTTGCACTACTGTTATTTTTATCTCTTGAGAGTCCCTCTCTGGTTGGAGTTTGCTTGTGTTTGAGGGATATCCCTGGAAAGGGATATTACATAGAGAAGACCACTACTTTCGTTTTGCTGATATTGACTTGCATCCCCACACTTCTACAAAAATGCTCAAGGGAAAGTAAGTGCTCTTTCAAACCAAGAGCCAATTTAGCAATAAAAATAAGGTCGTCTGCATACAAAAGAAGCCTTATAACAAACTTTCATAAATAGATACCATCACCCCCTTATGAGTTTAACCACTCCTCAAGCTTGTCAATATATAAACCAAAAATGGTAGGAGATAGTGGGCAACCTTGCTTGACCCTGATATCACTTCTAAAACTTTCAGAAATGTCTGCTGAAATTCTAATATTGACTTTCATATCTTCATACAACCTATGCACAGGTGCGCTCAAATGTTTAGGAACCCCAAGTTCCTCCATTCTCTGCCAAAGTTTATCCCTAGGAACCGAGTCAAACGCTTTTCTAAAATCAACAAAGCAACAAAAGACTTCTTCCTTTTTCTCCCAAACTTTTTCAACGATGTGCCTTAAAGTTATGCAATGATCAACTGTGGAATGTTTAGGATAAAAACCTACTTTCCCTTTAGCACGCTTATCTCTTTCTTCTGCCCACTTGCTAATTTTGTTTTCTAGCATCCTTCCAAATAGATTTGCAAACAAAGGGTTTATCATGACGGTCCTATAATTGGAGGGATTATTGACGTCACCGCTCTTGAAAAGAGGTATTGCCAGACTAGTTGACCAATCTGTGGGGAGCCCTTGTTGTACAATGTTGTTGAAGATTTTTGTAATATGAGGTGCAAGAATCTTTGAGCCCCACTTTAGATATTCTACTTGGAGTTCAGCTAAGTCTTTTGCTTTTCCAACACCCAACTTCTTGATACCCATCTCTACCTCTTGTACCGTGAAGAGTTCAGTATCAGTGTTGACCAAGGGGGGAGGGTCAACCTTGGGAACCTACTCATAGAGTTGTCTTGCATAGTCAAACCATTTAGAAGCTATAATGTTATTTCCAATTTGTATCTTTTTCGGTTGGAGCTCCTTCTAAAGTAATTTGGGATCATTTTTCCCAAGGAAGATTACTTCTTCCCTCCTTGAAACCATGAAATCAGCCTTTTTCTTGCTTAATAATTGTTTGTACGATTTGAGCTTTATGTTATCCTTGTTTGACTCTTCCCACATTCTCCTTGCCTTTTTGCATTCCTCGTCAAACCAAGCATTAACCGGAAAGCAATTTGTTTCAGACTTCTTAATTTTTGTTCTTTTGCACTTTGCAAGTGTGCACTGAATTAAATGTGTTAATTCATGACTATGAAGGCTGTGAATTGTAATTTTCTCCTTCTCAAAGAGCCTCTCTAGCGTCATTTTGAAGGTATTACAATTTTCTGGGGTCAAGAATTCTACTCTATGGGAAATTTTATTGGACATGCTAAATTTTTTACTATAATTGTTTTTTCCAATCCAAGAGACATAAATAAATTGGCTTGTGATCTAGTTTCAAATCCCACAGTTGTTCTCCAACCAAACTTCTTCCATTTTCTCACACAAACCATGCGAGCAAATTACATAATCTACCACACTTGCTCCATTGTAAGTATTGCAAGTGAAATTACCAGACTTTGCCCATCTAGTCAAGCCAATACAAATGACTAAATCAAAGGCCCCACATAGAGTAAGCAATTGTTCACCAAAGAAATTGCAGCTCTTGTCCTCTGAAATTCTTTCCCGCTGATGATTACTTTCTTCTATAAGCCAAATAGAGTCACAATCATCTTTACAACAAAGAATGCTAGCTTGCTCACTTGCAGTCCTAGCATGGAAATCACCCACTATAAGGACTTCACCTAGCTGCGAATATGTTGCAATATCCACTTTTAAAGATGTAAATGGATCTTTGTGATCAAGCCCTTTACCTTTGTAGATTTTTGAAACCTGTGGCGCAAAATAGCATGCTACAATTCTGATGTGGTTTCCATTTTCTGATATTTTAAACCAAATGAATTGCTTATTTGAGTCTTATTTTTCTAACTAAATAAGACGACCTTCTTTCTCCCTAACTAAAACCATGATACCCCCATGCCCTTTGCCATTCCCTACTGCCTTGTTCCACATTGCCATCTTCAAGTATCCTTCAAACAAAGGTGCCTTGCAACCTTCATGCTCATGTGTTTCTATGAGGCAAATTATGTCTCTATTTTTTGCAATAGGCCCTAACCCAGGTCCTCGTCTCCATGGGTAACCTCTACAGTTCCAACAAACTAATCTTAAGGAAACCTGGGCATGACTTGATTGTTATTTATTTAAATATGCAAGACTCACATTTGAGTCTTTGACCCTGTTTTCCCATACTGACCTTGCTTTCTGATTTCCTGTTGAAGAGTTTGTTGCCTCTTCTTTATTACCATCTTGTTGTTCTGTTCTGGAAGGAGGTCCAAATTGCGCTATCACAACTTTGCCTTTATAAATCCATGCTCTCTTTCCTTCAACTCTTCCTGCCCTAACCTTTAAAATTTCCCCCCTTCTTTCCTCCTGTTGTTTTACAATTAAATCTTCTTCTAAGAAAAAACGAGAACCCCTCAAGAGATGTTTCTTTCTTAGAATAATATATTTATCACGCAAGCTAAGCATAGTTACTTTTATGGGGCTGGCTCTCCCCGTTAAACTTCCCACCCTCCATGCTTGGCATATTTGTCCTTGCCATAACTTGTCTTTCAAGAAGTCTCTCGCAAGGTCAAGAGTACATTCATTTTTCCCATAGTCTTTCACCCCTTTAATAATTATGTTTGCTGTCCTATTTTGTCTTTCCTTGCCTTCACTATCTTGCATGTTGTCAACCTGAATATTTGTTCTTTATTAGCAAAATTGCTAATAACTTGAGCCCAAGTTTTGGAAACTTCGGTGGAATCTCCTTTTGTTTCTTCTCTTGCATTCTCTTCATGGTTGTTTATTTGGGCAATCATTTTCCCTTTATCCTGGGATGATTTCACATTCACCATCTCCGTACTTTCCACTACAGATTTCTTTATGTTTTGTACATTCGCCTTCATGCATTGCCATTCTGTCTTCCCTATCAGGAGAGCTTCCTGTAGCAATGCCACTTGATTTCTTTATGTTTTGTACATTCGCCTTCATGCATTGCCATTCTGTCTTCCCTATCAGGAGAGCTTCCTGTAGCAATGCCACTTGATTTCTTTATGTTTTGTACATTCGCCTTCATGCATTGCCATTCTGTCTTCCCTATCAGGAGAGCTTCCTGTAGCAATGCCACTTGTTCTTTTAAAATTCCACTACAGATTTCTTTATGTTTTGTACATTCGCCTTCATGCATTGCCATTCTGTCTTCCCTATCAGGAGAGCTTCCTGTAGCAATGCCACTTGTTCTTTTAAAATTTTATTGCTTTCTGCTAACGCCTTGTTCTCAGCCATTATTATATGAATTTTATGATCTCTTTCCTGCTCTTTAGCTTCTAAAACCTCCAACCTTTGTTTTGCATTTAACAATTCTTTCACATAAAGATTAGCTGACCAAGTGAGAGGTGTGGATGTGGGACTATATAAGGCAGAATCATCAATGACTTTTTCTTTGGACTTTTTGTTGCCACGTGTTTGTGGAGGAGACTTGTTTGAGTGCTTTTTGCGAAAGGCTCGATTACTTTTCTTTTGAGACCGTTTCTTCCTTATTTGCTCCCATTTTAGACGGGTTATTCTTCGTTTTAAAATGCCCCGATATTGTTTGGCATTGACCCAAACCCACTTCCCAGCTTTTGGTGGATGAGGTAGTTTTCACTTGTCCTAAATCATTTGTCTCCACATGTTCTGAATTTCTAGTTCCTTTGTTATGTTTGAATGCATTTGCTACTGCTTGCTTGCTGCTCAATACTTCTGTTGCATAAAAACTCCCTGCTCTCACACTGTTCACTGTTCACTGCTCTCACTGCGGCCAACACTGCTCACACTGCTCTGCTCATACTGCTCACCACTACTCTACTCATACTGCTGACCACACTGCTCACCACGCTGCTCTGCTCATAAACGCCCCCGCGTTGAAATCAAATTGAGAACTCTTTGCTTGAAAACAAGTCTTCCCGAGAGTAGTTCCAGGATAGTGTCTAGAAAACCGGTGGATACTCGGCCTCCAGATGGGTTGCTCCTTTGGCAATATAGTGCTTGGCCTCCACGAGATAGTTATTGGCCACACCCTTCTTCCGCCAAAATTATGGTTCGCCTCAGTAAATAATTAGGCCTCAAGATACATTCGATCACCCAGATTTATGAATTATGTTATGACCGCTGAGAATGCCACAATTTTGGCTTTTTGATCCCACCAAACCAGCTTTTAGAAAAGATAATCGGCCCCAGAAATACAACGCGTACCTTGATACTGGCCTTCCAATCGGGAATTGACGTTTGGCAGATCGATCTCGGGCTCACAGGGATGCTTCTTGCTGCTTCTCGACTTCTTTAAAAACTCAAACTTTGTCACATTAAAATCGGGATGCTGATAACTTTGACTTATCCACGGCAGAACTCCTCAGCAAGCACGAATCTGCAGAGAAAAGTCGCAAATCTCACTACAATGTTTTAACGAGAAATGCGCCCTTGAATTATAAATTCAAGGAAAGGAAATGGGAAACCCCGCCCCTTGAATGGAATGCATTCAAACTTCTTGCCAATTAATTGCTTCGCGACCTCCTTCACACTTGGCCGGTGCATCCACAGCTTTGAAGAAAGCGCAAGTCCGAAAGCCTGTACCACGGACGTAAGCAAACTACAGACGAGTACATGGAAGAGGATTGTACATGAATAATTGTACAATAATAAGAAGGCCATCAGAACAAAACCGCATAAAATTCTTTTACAAAAAAGCAGCAGTGAACAAAGCCCTTAGAAAACACAAATCATTGTCTTAACTGTAACTTATATAACACAGGCATGGACCAAATAAAAGATAATTGTTGTCCAAAATGATTGGACTCCTGCAGGGGATGGGTGGATAAAAACTAATTTTGGCAGAACTTGCAGCTCTATTCAGAGAGATCAAGCTTTGTATATCTGAGTGAATCCAGAAAACTGAAATAGAAGGGAATTCTAAATTAAGAATTGATATCCTAGAATCCAGAAAACTGAAATAGAAGGGAATTCTAAATTAAGAATTGATATCCTAGAAGAACAGATAATACAGGTTGGTTACTTTAGAGTCCAGATTAAATGCCCCTGGACTAGGAGGGCGATGTCCAATATTTTATCCACCCAAAGACATGCCAGATGAGCTGCCAAAAAAGTAGAGGACTGGATGGTCAATGCACCCAAAGATAATACATTATTGGATTGTAAACTATATAAAATAACCCTGGGCCATCAATTAGGTGTAGATCAAGTGATTGCAACGAAAGTTGTTCTCCAGCCTACCCTAGTTCAAATCCCACTGTGTGAAATTTTCTCTTCATAAACCTATTGTTGATGAAATATATTTGATATATTCATAAATTGTTTAGCTGGAATTGTGTTTAAAGAATCGAAAGAAAATAACCCTAGGTTTAAATAAAATAAACGGGTGGGAGAACAAGTCGAAAATAAAGGGGTGGAAGAACAAGTCGGCCTCCATCCTAGTAATCTTGACATGACCAGCACCCTCTCCCCTTCTTTCAATTGATAATCGTGAGAGCCACCAAATTCTTAATTCCACACAAAATGAGAGAATTTGGGAGAGTTCAAATTCCACACAATGAGAGAATTTGGGAGAGCTCAAAAGGAATTGAGCTTCTCATCCCATCTAGCTGCCGTCAATGTAGTTGGTGGTCAATGTAGTAGTTGGTGGATGAGCCATGTTGAAATTCATAAGAGAAAGAGGAACAATTGGAACCAACCAGCAAATCCTGAATCGTGCAATAAACAAGGAAAAAACAGCGGTAGGGCAGCACAGCATAAATGTACTTTTTAAGTCTTATAAGTGAAGCAATTCATATAGATTCTTAGGCAAGAATAAAGTAAATCGATGGCGCACACACAATAAACAGATATTTAGCCCAAAAACCCTTACAATGGGCTGAAAACCATTGACCACCAATGGACGCAAAGAAAACAATTGGGGTACTAACGCCCCTCCACGTGAACCATTCCAGTCAACCGGCTGGGCGTAGGCATTCACAGACACCATCTCTTGCCAATACAACCATAACCCTGATTCCTTAACTGGGATTAGATTACAATGGGCTGAAAACCATTGACCACCAATGGACGCAAAACAGCCCAAAAAAAACAATTGGGGTACTAACGCCACTCCACGTGAACCATTCCAGTCAGCCGGCTGGGGGTAGGCATTCACAGACACCATCTCTTGCCAGTACAAGCATATGGACTTGCAGGCGAGTGATCTATCTGTGCACTGTATCCACTTGGGCAGTAAGACCACATTGGCAAAGTGATCTATCTGTGGATTGTATCCACTTGGGCAGTAAGACCACATTGGCAAAAAGCTAAGGAAAGAGGTTGACAAAGCACTGAATTTTTGCTTCCAGTGTTATGGTGCAAGGTCAGTAAAATCTGTAATCCTACTCTGTAGCATCACACTTTAATGTATAAAACAGCATTCCTTTTTTGTTCCTTTGGAAAGATTCTTTTGTATAGTAGATATTGCTTTTTTTTTTACCGTTGACCCATCCTGTTACACCATTTCCATAGTGTGCATGGTTGAATAATCGAGACTATTGACATACTGTTATGCCGTGTTTCTGATCATCTTCATAGTCATAGTTTGTTGTTCTCTTCCTGTGCAGTAACATGTACTTACATAGTTATCTAAGCATCATTTTATGTTTAGTAGCTCAGTTTCCTGCTGCAAACACTGGTTTCTTGCCGCTACGAACCCTGTATTAGCAGTGTGGTTTCTTGTCATAAATTCTGTTTGGCAAGAGTTGGAAAAACAAACAGAACAGCGAGTCTCTCGGCAACATGAGCAGATTGGCTTGCCCCAAGCTAGATGCATGCTACACGCCAGGACGCCCGGGTCCAGATAAGCCTGGAAATTTTCTGCAATGTTGTGGTTTATCTATAAAAAAAACATAAATGAAATTGCCTCCATTTGCATATTTTGTCGCTTTGCTTTAGATAGTTCGGTATGATATACAAATTCCCGTCAACGCAGTAGAGATTAGAAAGGGTTAATGTTCTTCGTATCTGGCGTTAAACTGTTATGGATTAAGGGACCAGGGAATCTCTATTTTTGTATGATGGATTGTAATGAGACACCTGTACAAGTGACTCTATTTGTACAATATATTTTTCCAAGCCAACCATAGCCAACCATAAAAGAAATTCGAGGCGTGCAATGAAAACCTCAAACGGCCATATTTGGAAATCTAAACATGGAGATGACTGATAGTATGTGCTGTAATAGGGCCATGGTAGCATTGCCTGAAACCATCTCGGTGTGCAAAATTTCTTCAATTGATATAAAGTCTAGGGGAGTTGATTTTAGTATAATTTATCAAACTAACTTTCTTGTCTCATAAGTTCTTGTCTCGTAAGTTATAACAGTTAAAATGAAGCAATAAAATCAAGAATGGTCTTCAAGCTAACAGAAACTCTACAATCTTCATATAATGGAGAAAATAAAACAGTGATTTTCTTAGCATTTCGGTATTCATAACCGACTCAAGAATATCATAACAAGTATAGTTGCATTAAAAGCACATCCCCAGATTTTCTTTGAACATAATTTTAATATCAGAACTCCAGGGAAAACCACCAAACTCAAGTATAGCTTTTAGCCATTTAACAAGACCAGAATTTAAACCCAACTACTAGAGATACCATACATGACCTTTGTTGAACCTTACAGACTCGTCAACAAGAAGCACGCCAGTTTACGTTGCAGAAACTATGTAGCAAGCTGAAGTATAGCTGCGAAGCAGCAAGTCCCTACCAATAGAGCAGAACAGGGACAAAAGCTGCAAATAGAACAGGGCAATTCACTGTCTTGATGCTAAAAGGCTTAACATGTTTTCCTTTGCAGAGATGGAATTCTCAGAAATGTAACATCTCCAAAGATGGAAGAGAGAAAGATTAACAAAGCAAATGAAATAATGGAATGAACAATGATAAGGAACTGATTAATTAATAGTTATTTTTTTAAAGAGACGGTGAGATAGACACGTCTCATGCATGCAGGGCTATGAGATTCTTTAAATTAAAAAATAAAAATTTCAATGAAAATTACAAAAGAAATACAATAACAAAAAATATAACTAAATAAAATGAAGTTAACTCCCATGTGGGGCTTGCATGCAGCCAAGTGCCCCAACCCCACATGAAATGATTGTGTTTTGAATCATCGTACTAAAACTTTTTGCTACTTAAACAATTGTTAAATGATTGTTAAAACTGATCCTGTTCATCTAGGATCAAGAATCCTCACGAAATGGATCTTGCTCTAAAACTATATGCAAAGCTTCTGTTGTTTTCCGCCACCACAAATGCAGAATTCTTGGGCAGAAGTGGAGCGGCCCCAACGATCCCTGGACAAAACTGGAGCAGGGTCGTTGTTTAAGGCTGGTCTGATATACAATACAGGAAGACCGACCCCTTGAACTAATTTTACTGCCTATTAACTATGGGTTAGAAGTTGTCATTAATTTGATTGAGCATGCAAAACAGTTGAAAGTTGATACCAAAAGCAAATTTGAAACATCAGAAGTAATTATAGATGGTCTGGACTCTGTCCACACTCGATAAGGAACACAACTGTGCACAATAGATCCAAAGAAGGACAAAAGCAGAAAATGGCTACGTGAGTGATCCTAACAGCGAAGGAGAGCATTTATTGGCGTCTGTCATCCTGGGCTTAAATACGAAATGAAAATACACGGATAAACTTAAAAATAAACATCAATATGTTCAGCATTATGTTCAGCATCCATGTCGCTGTTTCATCCCCAGATGTTTCCCGAGCCCAATGCGTGAAAGTTTCCCAAGCCCAATGCGAGAAAATGCATGTTGGGCTCTTGAACAGTTCAAATATTTTGATAATAAGTTCTACCGAGAAGGATATGGTTTGAGCCCGTATATCCCTCTATCCCTCTATCTTTATAATAAAGAATTCACCAGACACCTTAGCTTTGGTCCTCCTTGACCGTCTTCCTTTTTCCATATTCCATATCGTGTTGATGACATTTAATGTTGCTGTATGGTGACACCAAGTCCTCAACCAGCGGAGTGCAAAAAAAAAATCTCAAAATTTATAATAGTAAACTTACACATAAAAACTCGAAATCTTCGCAGGATGGTTGTTTCATCTTAACCTTACATTCATAAATTTCAAAATGTATGATTGTTGCACAGAAAAGTTACGAATTCCTTATTGTAGGCTGTAGTTATATTAAAGTAAATATACATGACAGTGATGGCATGCATATTCAAAATTTAAAAATTCCCTAATTTATAATTATATCATAGTAAATACTCATGCTTAGAAAATAGTTATGTCATGTAAATTCAAGAGCGGCAAGGAAAAGAAAAGAGAAATTGATTACATTATTCCAAATCCTATTGATATTCAGAAAATCTTCATTTTGTAGAGTATAAATTCAAGAGCGGCAAGGAAAAGAGAAATTGATTACATTATTCCAAATCCCATTGATATTCAGAAAATCTTTCTTGAATGGTCCTATTGGTCCTATTGATATTCAGAAAATCCTCATTTTGTAGAGTATTTTGTAAATCCTCATTTTGTAGAGTATTTTGTAGAGTATTTACCCGAAAATCCTCATTTTGTTGAGTATTTGGTAGAGTATTTACCCATCTTGAATGGTCGAAATGAGCCTACATTGCTAAACCAGAATCTACATACATGAATCTTAAAATCAAAACACGTAATAAAATAATCATGAATCTTAAAATCAAAACACGTAATAAAATAATCATAAAAATCAGAGAAAACAGCATAGCACAGCCTATTTGCCCTGAGTTCACTAGTACGTCTGTCTGTGGCCTTTATATGGTGGCGTACAATGTCCATAGGTCTCATATATTTTCCCTCACTTTATTCCTTTTTCTTCTAATCTAAGTAAAATAAAACCATCATACTATGCAGGGCAAGGTGTTCAATTGGGATTGATGCCCTGACTGGAGTTTGTTCATCCCTAATGGACATCATGCGTTGGCCGCGTTGTTGTCCACTGAGACACTGCAGACACTGCAGCAGCCATGGCTTTGTACGAACTGCCCCCTTCTTTGATGTTGCTGTCTCGGAGATTAGTCCGTGAAGATAAAGATATCTGTAACAAACTAAGTTACAAAGTTCTGCATAAAATTAACTATATCGTATTTTAGGAAAAATTAACTGTGACGCACTTCAGAAAAAATTTGGGGTATCGATGAACAAAACTTCACGAGATGGAGCAAACGATAAATTGGTTGGGACCAAAGAACCCTTGCTTAATTTCAAATAGGAAACTTGACACAAAAAACCTCGAATTTTACAGTATTTGAACGCAAACCTCTAAATTTAGTTTTTTGGTTCATTTTCCAGGATAATTGCCATGGCAGAGTAAAAAGCTCCGCGACTACCATCGAATTGGTTGTGTGATAATATCGCAATCGCCATTATCAGGGGGTTTCGCCCTGCAGAAATGCTTTGTTTACTCTTGGGATTGATATACATTATACATTTCTAGAAGAGCGACCTCATAAATAAAGTATTACATATATAATATCACTCTTTTTCTTGGAATTTCTGAATTGGAATTTCTGAATTTCTCACAGCAGTTTTATAAGTTAGGAACAAATTCACAATTTTATAAGTTAGGAACAAATGTACAGAAAAAGACTGAAAATGCAAATGATGTTTCAAGCCAGAAACGCAGCGCGCCAATTTTATAAGTTAGGAACAAATGTACAGAAAAAACTGAAAATGCAAATGATGTTTCAAGCCAGAAACGCAGCGCGCCAGCACCGCAAGAAACAGAGTGAAGAAACAGAGCGCCACAGCACCCCAAGGCACCTTGCCTAGTTCCATTGCCCCTCGCATTTGCCAGAGCCTATTCTTCTCCGGATAATTACAGTAAGCCCACAACACATCGCAGTGCCCACACATCATAATTCGGTTGCTGAGCTCACGACACATTGCTTGCATTACTATATAGGTGGCAGTGACAAAGCCACCGGGCAGAGCAAGAGCAAAAATCTTTGGCGTATGTCTTTAATCTGTAAAGATAAAAACATCATAATCTGTAAACATAATAACATAACATAAAATGCCACCTAATGTTAGCATTAGGTAAATACGCAGGAAGTTTGTGTATAATCCATGTCTTGCCTCGATACTAGGCAAAGAAGACCTCTAAACTGTTAATTGGTTGAAACGACGGTTGAACTAAGCTTATTGGATGAAGAAAAAATAGTTTATAAAATATAATTAGCGATTGTTTTTAGAGGGGCAAAGATACACTGAAGGTAGAGAAGATTTGGGAAGATCATCTTGTTAAAAATAAAGTTCATTGTTGAATGCATGCTCATAACTAAATTTTAAATTCATAACTAAATTCGAAATTCATAAGAAGAATTGGAAATGACATAATTTCAAAAATCCTTTTAATAACACAAATACTCATAAATTTTTATTTATAAATTTTACAACTTAATAAATTTTGAATGTTTAATTTACATTCAAAGAATGATTAAAACAATATTTATTTTTACACAAAAAAAAAAATATTTATATTATATATATCTTTACATTCAAAATATAGAATTTAAAATATACAACCGGACCACATTAATGGACCTATGACCCGATAAACATATACATACGAACCACTAATAGACCTATACCCTGTTAAATATTGGTTACCTAACCTTAATACTCAGTACCTTATTTACGTGTCTACTCATATTAATTATTGTGATTGTTGACGTAACTCGGTCGGTCCTTAACCCAAGTTGAAAGTGTCACGAGAGTCATATGAAGATATTGGACCTCGTGGATCGAGTCCTTCCTTCGAAATTAGCCTATAGGGTTCATGTGCAGCAGTGAATGTAACATTAGAAATCTTATTATATGATTACTTGCTATAATTAACAATCTTATATTATTTATATATAGGAATACCATAGGATACCCATTCAAGATTTCTTATGAGGATTTATGTATAGGAATGGAAGAGGATACCCATTCAAGATTTCTTACGAGGATGGTTATATGAGAACAATGTTCTAATCCTATACGATTTATATATAGGAATGGCAGAGGATACCTATTCAAGATTCTTATGAAGATGGTTATATGAGAACAATATTGTCGTAACCTTGACTTTTGTACAATGTATTTTGTTGAAGAGGAAAGAAGCTACTAAATTTATTACAAACCATCAATATAAACTAAGTATTATTTATTTATTTCTATTTTATTAAATGCCAAATAATTTGAAAAAAAAAACAAAGAGACTTAGATTTCTCTCTGGTTCAACTTGAGTTATTTTAGGAAAAAAAAAAAAACCTACGTACTCATTAAAAATATGGGTCTACATTCCTATTAGGTTGAAATTTAGTTATTTAAAAAATAAATAAATAAATTTACATGTTCATTAAAAATTTGAATTTACGTGGTTTTTCTCTTTTTATTCTGCCATATTAATTGTGCATGCTAGTAACCAACCAAAATTAATTATCAGATATCTATCCCAGAATGGAAGAATGACAAATATTGCATCATACACCATACATAAATAAAAGAAAGTGAAGGAAAAAAATAAATCCAGCAGATGGATGAATGAAAAAGAAAATGTACAAAGACTAAACATACGACAAATTTTGATGGGCACTGAGAACTCCAATTAGTTGCAAACCTTCGTAGATGCCTAATCTATTCATCCTGCTTGGGTGATTTGGGCAAGTTCAAATTATGACTAGATACATTTCATATAAAACCATTCATCCTGCATCGGCGATTTGGGCAAGTTCAAATTCTTACGAGATACATTTCATATAAAACCAAATTGACATGAAACCTTATTGCCTGACAACTTTTGTGATATGCATTTATGAAGGCTCTTACAAACAATCAAACATCGTAATCTAACCTGCCAATTCTAGATTTTGATTATTCCGGAATTAATTAACTTAGAAAAAGAGAAAAAAACCTACATGTTCATCGTGAAGAAACGCCTGAGCTAGATTCTTCTCTTGTTCTTCCGCCATGTTTGATATACCCACTTATTGGTAATCATTCCTTTGGATCCTGCCAAAATTAATGAACATAAAAAATCGTTATGATCAATGGAGGAATAACAAATATTGCACAAACTCAATGAAAAAGGGAATAGAAGGAAACAAATGGATCTAGCGGAACGATGGTGAAAAAGAAAAGTTATAAAGGCGACACATATTGTAGATTTCGATGGGCAAGCCTCGGATAGATGCTTAATCTGTATGTTTTGAGTACGCAATTTGGGCATGTTCGAATTTGAGGACATAGATCTCATATCATACTAAGTTCGAGATAAAACCAAATTAAAAAAATCCTTATGCAATTTACAGATTTATCTACAACCCTCCAAAAACACAGTTTTATATGGAAAACTTACTGTAGATTTGGATGGATGCTCTAGATGGTAAACGGGTTCAAATCGTGAGAAAGTAAATCACATATAATTCCAAGATTAGAACAAAATGAGGAACTCTTCTTTCCTTTCCACCCATCCAAGTATACATGTACATATTCCTCTCCTTCATTCCCACTTCTCTGATCATCTCTCAAACATATAAACACCCACACAGAGACACATATAAACATACATTACCGCATACAATTAATGACAAAAAGAATAACATGCACAGATAACAAACTATGCTAATGAAGTCCACACTGTTGTGAAGAGAGAAATAGCATAGGACATACAGATGTTGAACCAAAACAACTCATAACATTTCTTGTCAGTGTGACAATCAATTTATAGATGGAATATTATGCTACACTTCGGATTCTAAAGCACTGATCAAGAAATTACATTCAATACAAATTTGATCAAGAAAATTCAACTTCAATCTTTAGATAAAAGCATTGATAGAATCCAACGACTATAAAGATTACATTTAATTCAAATTTGGATGAGGATTAGTTATTTTGTCCAATATGGAAGTATCATTTTTGATTTGGCTGAAGTTTCAACACTTTTATATTGACACGCTAAATTTTATTGTGGGATTTTCTTAAATATTATTTATATTATTTTCCCTTTTTACATTGAGTAAAAAGGAATGCTGCAATGGTTTCAAGGGCAATCTCAAGGTCCTTGTTGTTATTGGTGTTGTGTCTGTGTCAAGAATTAGTGGTGGGATCTCCTAGCGATGGTCGCAAGACATTCATTGTTCAATTCCCAACCACTGGTACAAATTAACAGTTTCAGTTGCTACCAAGGACACTCTTGAAGCAGAATCGGGCACTGAGATGGATGCAGAACGAGAGTGTGCATTGTTGTAGGTTTATAACTCGGTGTTGCATCGCTTCTCAGCGAGGCTAACATAGCAAGAAACCTCTAAGATGAAAAAAAATGTTGGGCATTTTCACCTTCATCTCGAATCATACACACTCGCTGCACACAATGCGGTCGTCGAGCTTCCTCGACATTGACACGCCGAATGGAAGAGGCCTGTGGGCAAAATCCAATTATGGCTCCGATGTGGTGATCAGTATCCTAGACTCTGACATCTGGCAGGAACGCCCATGTAGTCATTAAATGGAGTCAAATCAACAGTGAAAAATAATGACAGGTGTTGTTCAAATCAACCACAAAAAATGAAAAGGTAGATGAAAATCCGTGGTGAGCTCTTTCAAAAGAAAACACCTTCGGTGTAAAAATAGTTTATAGAATATAAATGGAAAACATAAACTTAAATTTGTTCTAACTTTGGTTTTTGTGCAATCACTAATGAAAAATAGAGAGTCGTTTAAAATAATCCCTGCGAGCCCTGAAGGGGAGGGACTAATAATAACTTCAAAAGATCTTCTTACTTGATATCTATTTGCAAGGCGTTGACGATATGATGCAGTCCCTAACTTTGGTTTTTGTGCAATCACTAATGAAAAACGGAGAGTCATTTATAATAATCCCTGCCAGCCCCGCAGGGGCAGGGACTAATAATAACTTCAAAAGATCTTCTTACTTGATATCGATTTGCAAGGCGTTGACGATATGATGCGGTCCCTACAAAACACTTACGATGATGCCAAATTTGTAACTGCGAAAATTAACAGCACCCACCGAAACTGACCATTCCGGCACCAAACAGTTAAAATACTCCTCATGCAATCTAGTCTAGCATTCCTAAATCAATGGAATCATAATTTTTTGGGAAGAAATACGCTCCGTTGGTTAGACGTCTAATTACAATAATATAGGTTGGACATGCGTGCATTTATAGATTATGTAACATTACTGTCAGCAAGATTGACATTTTATGTAATGATTAATTAGCCAAATAATCAAATGATTAATTAAGTTATTGGCATTAAAAACCGCTATTTAAATAAGGATTAGGCTAATAACATATGAAAATGCTTATATCCCATCTACAATTATATCTGTTAATTGGATTCCGATATTATTTGAATTGTGGGTATTTTCTTGACAGCCGAAATTTCGGCTCTTGTGCAAGAAATCTGGAACAGACCAAATGTTCGCTGCCCCTAGGATTGGGGCTGAAGTTTAGCTGTCAATTGTCATAATCCCATCTAGCCAAATTTCGGCTGCCATAGGATTGGCACTGCTATAAAAGGGCTGAGTCTCCAAGGCTTGCAATCACTCAAAAAATAGTCTGCTCCATTGAAGACTTGATACTCTATCAAGGATAACCAGAGAAAAGGATTGCAAGCTCTTGGAAGGATTCAAGAGCCAACAACTCAAGTCAAGATCGGGAGCTTTAGAAGATGGAAAGTAAGTTCCGCTGTGCATTATTTTCAATTTCTTACAAAGGAGTAGATCTTGGTTAGGGTTTAAAGTAATTAGGAAAACTCATAAATTAAATCCTACAAGTGGTATTAGAGCACCCTTATGTAAGAATTGCAGTTTGATTTGTTTTTTAATTGCTTTCTATTTTTCATATCGAATTTAATTGTTGCAGAAAGAATTGTTAAAATTTTGCTTTAATCATTTTTCTGCTTGAAGCTGTAAATTGTCGACGGTTTTGAAGTTTGAATGAATGCAAGATTTCCTTATTTCTATATAGTCGGTGCTTCAATCTGGTGCGGACATTAAATAGCATATGCTTCAACTAACCTCAGCTTCTGATATTTTTTTTTAACACTGTTTCATACCTGTAAATTTGTGGAAATAGCTTTTATTGTCAAGGTTGGTTGTGCATTGCCTCTATGAAAATTTCTGCACTTTTGTATCTATTGCTATCATTCTCGGGAGCTACAGTTTTTTGCATCCAGAGAAATAAATTTGCAGTTGGGTGGGGATTCCTTCGACTGCTTGGTGTAAGGTGTATTGAATACGCAGATTAATCCAAACCCATCTAAACCTGGGTTTAATATGACATGTACCTCGAGGTCAGAAAGTTACATAATGCGTATCGTTTTCTATTGGGAGCTATGAACCCCAAGGCGCTTTAATATGGTGCATGAAACTTTTTTTTTTATATTATTACCTTACATCTCCTCTATGAGTTTTGAATATGGGTTCCTTTCCAGAAAACTCAAGCCAAATGATTTTTTTATCCATTTTGAAAAATACATTTTTTGAATATGGGTTTGTTTATAGTGAACTCAAAACTTTCATCAATTTAATTTTACGAAGTCGGAACTTCGAAAGAAGCATATGATCAGAGCGATAAATCCTACTTGGAAAGACAATCCCGATTCCCAATACATGTGAACAAATAATGGCAAACGCACAATTTTTGACTTATTCTTGGTCATAGTAGTCGCCAGACTCTGTTGACTGTGTTGTATGGACTGGTTATCTTTTTTTCTTCTCTTCACAATTTCGAAATTATTAATTGCTAATCAAAGGTGAAGAATTCTTATGAGCAGTTTGGAGAATGCGTTCAGGATCCGACTTCCCAGGCTAGTTGTTAGCTAATTCTGAACTGCAAACCCTTATATTGATGATCGCTGGTTGTATTGACGTTGAGAATACACCTTGAAGTTTCAAGATAGTCTCTGGACAGAGCTAATTTTACAGCTTTCCCTACCTTCTCTTTGAATTGAAATCGGGGCTTACCGGGACGCTTGAATATATTCTCTGTTTACGTTGCTTTTAAGTTCGTGTTTTCTGTCGCGATTGTTGGGAGCAGACATGGCTTTGGTTGTTAAGGTAACGTAGTCTTTGCGTCTACTCTGCAAACTGCTTTCGGAATCTTGTGCTGAATAAAAATGATTTGGGTTTTGGGGGTTTGATTTGGCAGTGCTTGATTTCTATATCAGAGAGATCATTTTCGGTTTATTTATTTCGGTTTTAATGATCTCTGAAATAATAATTTGGAGAGAAAAAGATGAAACCATTATAATGATTCGGGGGTAATAGTTTTTCCAAATTATAAAAGTAGAAATCAGACAACTTTCCACATCCCTTCCAAAGTCGAAGATATTGTGGCAAGTACCCGAATAATGATTCGGGACTCGGGAGTAATAATTTTTTTTTTTAATTATAAAAGTAGAAACCTCATTCCTTCCAAAGTCGTGTATTTACATGAACTTCGTGACAGGTTGCAGAATCTTCTGCTTATGCGTAGAAACTGGTAGGAACTTCTTGTTTTGTTGTGCAATACAAAATATCTAAAAGACCGTAGTCACTTTAGCATATATGAGATAGTTTGACCATAAAAATTATTTAAAATGGTTTCCTTATGTGAAGCCTAATTAGTAGTTTCGAACGAATTTATAATTCTTATGGTTTTTTAAGTCAATTTCAAAATTTAGCATATATCTACGCACTGTGTTTTTTAAAGGAGAAAAGTCTTTTGGTTAGTATAATTGTATATTATAGATTTTGGAAGTTTGTTAGAGTGAGGCAACAAATTCTGCTCGAAATTAAAAGCAAAGAGCAATTTAGTGTGAACCTATAATATTGTGTTATATTAGTTGCTACGCGTGTGAAGGCAAATGAGCTTTAATATGATTTCAAAATATTTAGTTTATAGGACGGAAATTTTATCACAATGATGCTAATCATGGCAACCATAAAATTATTTAGTACTCTCTAAATAAATCATTTAGTGTTCTCTAAATAAATTACTGAAGCATTTCTAAAAGGTAATCATTGTAGAAATTGCTAAAGTCTTACTAATTTTGGAATCTAACTAAAGGCGTTTTTAAAGTATACATGTGTTGTTTTCGCATGAGTCAAGCATTGATGTTCGCAAACAAACCGCTCTCTGTAAGATGATTGCAAGGATGACTCATGACAAGTTGAAATGACGTGCTGGCAATGGACGTGGGTGTTAGCTTTCCCAAAGGAGGGTTGGCGCCTGCTAAGTTGTTTGGTGCATAAGGGTAGTGTGTGAAAATTAGTTGCAACACACATGGAGTAGCGATGGTCGTTAGTTCATGGATATGTTAGTCTGACCCAAAGGTAGATTGACAAAAAGGTTGCATGTTTGTACTTTATTCACTACACCAAAGTGCCTGAAGGTAATGATTGCACCCAAAGGTGTTTCATAATTGAATGGTGTTTTGGCTAAAGTTTTAATGGAGCAAATAGTTTTACACATGCCTTTAGATAGATTTTAGAATTATGATTAAAGATCAAATCGTGACGCATCGTATCTAAATTATTTCCTTGTTCTTGAAATTTTTCAGATCCTAACATAATGTCAAGTCTAAGTCAGATTAAGCCCCTCATGGGGTTCAAATTCTATAATCCAATAGAACATACAGTTTTCGAGTCAGGAAGTGCAAAATTTTTTGAGGATAATGAGTTTGTGGGGGGAGATATGACAAAAGATAGTATTTTTGAAGAAGAAGAGACGAATGCGAATGAGACTATGGACCAAAGTCCTAGTTTTGTTCAAAATCCGATTGCGTTTAGAAATACATCTTTTGACAATGTGCAAATTTCATCATCCCAAACAACTCAGTTAGAAACTCAACATGGAATAGAGAACACAAATGGACCTGAACCCAACCCAAACCCTCACATTGACATGACAAATGTTGATGGCCT
>APFE031503553.1:9171-40596 GCA_000404065.3 Pinus taeda | reverse complement strand
TCTATGAAATCATGATTAACATTTCTTTTGTTCGCATCATGAGTTTCCTTTACTACCCTTTCACCATTAGTAAGTATTTCTTGTAGAAAATTTGTCAAATTTGTCTTCAAATCTGCCATGACTGTCTTCACATCTATCTTCATATCATCCATCTTATCTTCCATGCCATTCACCTTAGCTTCCATGCCCTTTATCTTAGATTCCACACCATTTATCTTAGCTTCTGTTAGCTTTTGTGAGAGTGACATTTGTTGCACTTAGTCTTGTAATTTTGATATATCATGTAACATTTCTTCCTCTTCTTCATGAGTCATGCTAGGGATTTCAGGTTTCTTACTAGGTGTTTGCATTTTCTTTCCTCAGGGAATCAGTTACCGATAATAATGCTCTACCATACCGTTTGAATTCCTTCAAAATATTTTTTCAAACCAAGCTTAAGCAAAAATTTAAAAAAATCTACACACCTTTTTTCACTTTGTAGGAGCTCAATATTGCCTCTGATGTATCTCTGTAATTTCAGATCATCCAGTTCTAAAATTGTGAACTACAGTAGCAATCTATGTCCTCTTTCCAATGCCACCAGTTTGATCCAAATTGGATTCTCCAAGGAAGAGTTATGCCAAATCTCCCACAGTGACCTGATTATAGACTAGTTTAGTAGAGCGAAAGTGTACGACGTGCCATGTGTCCCTGTTTCAATCTTTGGCTCTGAAAAATATATACAAGAAACTACAGCCCGTCCTCTTTTTGTACCCTCTTATGAAATTTCAATTTGATGCTTAGAGAGAAAGTTATGACGATTTTCCCCAGGTCACCTGTTTGGAATGTAATTCAGGAGACTGCAAAAAGACCAACTTCCTCAAATCATATATCCACAAATATAGCGTGAAAAGCTCTGAAATTCAGATCCGAGGTTCAATGCGATTTCATCTCAAGTGGTTTTTTTTTTCGCCTCTGAAACGTCGCAAAAAAAAAAAAAAAAATTATAGTGAGAATTCCACGATGACCTATTTGGAATAGCGATACCCTAGAATCCAAAGCTCTGATACCAAATGTTATGAAACCAACTCACAAAAAGATAGAAAAGATAGATCAACGCCTTAGAATTCAGCCTCTTCGCGGGGTCAACCTCCTTTACATTACACAAATGAATGATTCTTTTCTAATTCAAATGACAAAACCTCCTTTCTATATATAGGAGTCTAAGGAGTCACAATATAACCCAGCTGACCTAACAATAATAATATAAAGGCACAAAACTAACAATAGAGGGATTTTATGGGGCACAGTAATAACAATATGGGGACAATAGGGGCACAACAATATTAATAAGGGATACAACTACAATAGTAATGGGGTAATCACTAGTATTATAGGGACCTAACATAGTAGATCTAGTCCCTGTTTTGAATTTTTTTTATTTTTCCTTAGCTACCTCGGCCAGTGCGCTTAATCCACTAATAGTCACACCGACCATCGTGAATTGCTAAGAAATTGTCGCACCAACCAGCATCTGGCGCTTATTATCAGTTAGCCAGTCGCGTCGATGCCTGTAAGTGAAGATTAGGGCTTGCCCCCAATCTTGGCCAGTGTGTTCTACTCTTCTAGTTTTGACCCCGTAAGCTTTTTGGACCGTTTTCTCCCTGATTAGAAAGCTACTTTTCATTTGCTTTTGTTTGCTTGTTGGCTTGTAATATTTTTTTTTGATTGATTAAGTCATTCAGTGGCTAGTGACACTAGGGCATATAGTTGGTCGCCCATTCAGCAGTTTGTGAACTCACTAAGTCGGATTGTAGCTGTGTTTACTCTTTGCATTTGTTTTTGGTCCTTTTTAGGACTTTGACCTCTTTTTGCACAAGTTTGAAAAAATTTCGTTTACTAGCTTGAACGTTCCTTTTCTGGCATAGATTACGTTGTTGGCCTTGTGTTTGGTAAAGTTGGTGTTTCATTGATCTGAATGAACTTCTCTTTTCATGTTTTCAGTTGCTTGAAGAGCTTATTGTCTCAAGAACTTTTTCACTGAAAGATTGTATGTGAAAAGTTTGTTTCGTTGTTTCATGAAAAAGTATGAAATTCTAGCTTGTTGCATCATTATGTTACGATAATTTGCATCTTTTAAAATACTAGAATTGCATCAGCATTTGAAAAAGGAAGAGAATTTTTCGTTTTTGAAAGGAATAATAGATAAGTGCTTGTCAGGAAATTAGGAATTGGAATGCATTTTTCATTAGTTTATTTTTTGAAAAATTAAGGTGGTGAAAGATCATTTCATTTTCAGTTGCTTGATTTTTTGCATTTTATTGAGTAGTTTCTACCCTCTCTAGTGTAGGAATTTCATTGAATTGAAAGGATCTTGTCTCATTTAGTTGCATTAGAGGTTTTCCGAGTAGCATCGCTAAGACCTGAAAACTAAAACTTAACTCAAGATCAACTTTAAAATGAATTCAATTAACCTAAGGCGCATTTGACATTAACGATCATATCTAGAAGTTCTAGGCTAGAGACATGTTCTGACATCTTTAACCCTAGCAGTTGTTGTTAGCTTCAGCATTAGACAGTGCTAGTATGGATTTGTGCTCCCCGTATCGTCGAGTATATAACAAGAGACCCCACTAGGCTGCAGTCCTTTTATCCTTAGGAAGACGAGTTTGCCGGCTTGTGAACGTGATACACCAAACACAACATTCAGAGATATTTCTTGCTCGTACTTCTTGGTTCGCCGGGAGGTATTCTGCAGTTCACGGTTGCCTGGTAATCCTATTTACCTAGATCATCAAAGCAGTCATTTGATCTTTTTGACTCATTAAATTTAAAAGATCATTTGAGCACTTGTCCTTTCCAGCTCTTTTCCAATCAAAAGTGATAGAGTCATCTTTGTTTCTTTCTTGACTCTTTAAAAATGAAAGAAAATCAGCCTTTTATGCATCTTAATAATTGATTGCCCACGATATAAAACATCATGTTAGTCTTTTTGACAAAAACATGAGTTCCCTTAAAATGACATTTTAAGGCCTTGAAGTTATTTGTTTCGTCGACTAAGACAAGATCATTGTGGCTGAACCATTTGGCTCACCCAATTCCTCTTCCTCTCCTCCATCTAAAAGATTTTCTGAGGAGTTGCTTCCTAAGTTATCAGAGTCACTCGAGGACCAAAATGTTGAACTCGCAATTTTTCTTAGTTAAAACCATTTTCATCTCATCCTCCACCCACTTTCGATACATGGTCATCTGTTGATCTTGGCCCGGAATCTCTGGACAATCTCGTTCGAACTCTAGAGAACTTTTTGCCACTGATGTTAGCTTGGACTAGTTATCTATCCTCCGAACCCTCTGTTTGACATTGTTGAGATATCACCGCAGCGTCCTTACATTCCGTACGACCAGCAGGGTGTTCCTTTGGAACTATCCCCCAATAAACGTTCGGCCATTCATTATCGTTTGTTTCCAAACATGGAACCCGAAGGTGATGCTCCAGTCACATCTTCGGATGAGTCTGCAGTTTCTACTCCACACACTGTTGAGGGGGAAGAATTGCAATTGCAATTTCCTCTCTAGGGTTTCCCTTTTTCGGAAGGTATTCCCGCTAGTTTTCCACCCAACTACGTGTCTTTGGCACACTTGGTTTCAAGTATTCCAAGTGCCTCATCACTCTACCATAATCATGTATGGGTGTCAGGCATCAGGCCTACGTCAGGTCCATTCGTCATGAACATGACTTCCCAACAAGTTGTTACTTTAGCCTTGGTGCAACACACCATTCTGAATACTCTTGTATCATCGATCCCAGTTACACGTCAGTCACAACCAGCAATTTCAAAGATTTTCTCTGTCAGTTCCTCTGTCCCATTAGTCAGTGGCTAGATTGTGCCACCCCTTGGGGGGAAGAACTCGAATGTTTTTATGGTGTCAAGTGCCACTAATGTGAGTGGCTCACAAGCCCACATGCTTGGTATAAACCAACCCTCTTCTGGTATTATTTATAACCCTGTTGATCCTACTGGATCAAGAAATGTCTAGTACCAACAGGTTTAGGATCCCGTTGGTCCATCTAAATCGAGCAATGTTCAGTATCAGTAGCCCTATGGGGCTCAGTTCTAATATAAAAATCCTTACGTTCCATATGGTTCTCAAGGATTGGTTAATCAACCTTACACCCTCCAATCTAGGTAGTACATCTAGCCTGGCTACGGCCAGATTCAGTTTTATAATTTCCTGAGCACTGTTCAAGTACCCTTGCAATAGCAAGGACAACGTTTACAACAACCAAGGAAGCCTTTGTTACCACAAGGGAAACCTTTGTTACAGCAAGGGTTCTCCGCACAACAGCAAGGGAAAATCATCTAACAGCGAGGTCACCTGTAACAACCACAAGGTCAATCCTTACAATAGTTGTAGCAAGCCCCGTACTAGTAGATGCAATATGCTCCGCACACCTCTCAACCCATACCCTCACAGGGCCAACCTCTACAACCCCAGGGATAATTTTTGCAACTGCAAGGTCAACCCTTGCAACAGCAAAACCAACCAGGGCAGCAACAACCCTTATACACACACCAACAAGGTCAACACTTGCAGGGGCAGGGTCAAGATCAAGTCCTGCAGCAATAGGCACAAAACCCTCTTGTCCTAGGTCAATAGGTTCAAAATCCTGTCGGCCAAGGGCGCCAGGTACAAAACCCCTATGTCCAAGGGCAACAAATGTATCAACCTTATGCCCAAGGACTGTAGGTCTAGAATCCTCTTATTCAGCAACAACAAGTTCATCAGACCTATGTTCAAGGACAACAGGTCCCATGTCCATATGTCCAAGGTCAACAGGCTCAACAATCTTTTAACCCATACGTTGCTTATCAACAATCTATGCCTAGACAGTTTCAAGGTACTCAAGGTCAAAACCCTCCTTATGGTCAAGGTAATCCCCAATGGGGGCAGCCTCAGATGCCTTATGGCCCAAATCCCCCACTGTGGGGGCAAAATCCTTACTAGAAAGGATGGGATCCTCCCTATGAGCGTTCTTATCGATCTCCCATGCCTTTTAACACTCAATTACCTTTCTTGGCTACACTCAAGTTGTCGAATGTATCACGCCTTACGAATGATTCGATCCTTCATTCGTCGTACTGGCCTCCTGTGTCGTCCAAGATACCAAGTGATTGCCCAAAGTTTGATGGAAAATCTAAACAAGATACTTAGGCCCATGCGATGACATATCAACTCTGGTGCTCGTTGAACTCATACGTGAATGATTCCATTCATCTTCATCTTTTCCAACGAACCCTCACGGGTGCTGCAGTGAAATGGTACCAGTTCGCTATGAAACTGGCACCTATTTGCTCACATTGCTTAAGAAAGATGTTGCGACACACATCTCTGATCACATCCATGAATGGAGACATAGACATCGCTTGATCAAATTTGAGATAGCTTATCAGTTTCTCACTGAATGGTTTACCACATCATTCATGGCCCCAATTTCTCACGATATAGCTATGGGTGGATGTGTCACTAAAGAGCAGGCCATTGCTCATGCTCAGTATTTGGACATGGTTTACTCTCAGTCTGGAACTTTATCTGATTTATTACCCAATTCTTTGCAGCCATCATCTGATCCCACAGCATGAAAGTCACCAGCTATTCCTCCTGTTGATGGAGTTATTGGTTCAGTATCCCAAACCCCTGCTAAAACTTCTTCCAAACAGAAGTCGGTCTTGAATGCTACTCCTAATAGTTCATCTCACAATCCACCTAGCCTTGGTAAAACCTCAAAATTCCATGTTGTCGAGTCTACCGCAGTGGACAAATCCTTGAAAGGAAAAAAGAAAGGCAAAGGCAAAGCTAAAGTCGATGCCCCAAAATAAGGTCCTCCCAAATCGTCTGTTGGCGAATCTTCGCAATAGAAACCTAAGTATCCCTACCTCATTTGTGAGGAAGATCACTACACTAAGGATTTTCCTTGACGATCCGAGGTTAGTCGCCTCCTCAAAGGGACCCCTATTGTCCTCAAAGAGCCATTCCGTCTCAGCAGACCCAAATGGTAGACCAACCTCGATCTGCTTCCTTCGGATCTCAAGTGTTTATGATGAGCACGCCCATTAATGTGGCTACCCAATCGAAATACTATTAAACTCCAGCTCTGGAAGCTAGGAAAGAGAAAGAAGTTGCACCTTCTTCTTCTACCCTAAGTTTTGGCCCTTTGTAAATTGAGCGCCCTAACCCTAATTCTTCTATGCGGCCACCCTCTTGAGGTGTGCTGCAGAAATCCTCGTATAATCCTAGCGCCTGAGCCACTCCGCACTATAATATTGTTGAGGATTTGGCTCAGGCGTCATCAGCCATGTCGGCTCTCGAGGTATTCCAAAGCTGCCCATCACAGCAAAAATCCTTGTTGTCAGCTATCAGGGGCATCGATCCCACCGATTCCAATTTGATATGTTTCGATCTATAGAACCATGTTCTACAACTCCCTCATTAGATTGCCTTTCTTACTCAGGTAATCATCAATGAGAAGACCATCCACCACACTGTCATCGATGAAGGTGCTGCTACCTACATCATGTCAACTACATGTTGGAAGGTTATTGGTTCCCCTGCACTGAACTAATCTCTGAACACTTTGGAAGCTTTCTATGGGCACGATTTGCAACCATTCAGTGTCTTACCTAACCTTGCCATCACCCTGGAAGGTAAGACAGTGAAATTCGAAGTAGACATTGTCGACGCCAATCTCAATTACAATCTTCTACTCGGCGGAAGTTGGACTCATGCCATGCATGTCATGGCCTCCTTGTTTTGCATGATTCATTTTCCCCATCAAGGGAAAATTGTCACCATCAATCAGTTATCTTTCGTTGCCTCTTCCTCCTCGGATGGAAATGTTTTGTACGTCAAGCACTCTGGTGCTCCCTATGAGAGTGTGGGGGCAGGTATTTTCAAATATTCTACCTTGATGGGGATTTTTCCACTCCCACCTCCTCATGTTGCCTCTGTCAACATGATCTCGGTCAAATCTGATCCCTAGGTCATACTTGTGCCAGATCTTGTTGATACATAGGGCGAGGTTATGCCACTTAGTCCCGCCGAAGTCAATTACGTGGAAATTGTTTTGGCTTCGAACTCTACATCCTCTAATTCTCATATGTTAAAGACCTCTCTCGATATGGACTCTCAATCTCCTTGGCTTGGCACATTGGAATCATCTGATCCCTTAGCCGAGACTTTCCTCGCTGATGAAGGTATCATGGAAATCATGTCTCTCGAGGAACCACCATGGATCAATACTCATCATCGCTCCTCGTTGCTGCCTCGCCTGGTGGTCATGTCTACCGTTTTCAAATAGTCCTCTTCTCTGTTGTTTATTGATGTGTCAATTCATCTTGACATAATCAAGATCTTTCAACTGAGGGCACCTTTATCCCTTCATGGATTTAGGATTTTTCATGCTCCCTAAGTTTTCGTCAATTTTCCTCTGACTCATAACCCTACCTCACCTAGGGGGCATGGGGGCAAAGCCTTATATGAGTTCTACTCCATTATTTGGCCGATTCGATGCTTACTCGTCATCGAAATGGTAAAACTCCAACATCTTCCTGAGTTGATTGATTACTCGAGTCCCAACATGGAATCCTACCTTAAAAAGTACTATGCCTAGGTCATCTTGCATGGTTACTTATGTACATTAGTGTGTGATTCATTTTTGTACAATGTGGTTTTGTGTGATATTTTTCAAACAGCTTTCATGTTTACTATCCTTTTCCTGCTTTGGAGATGTCTATGACTCCTCATGTTGGTTTTGCTGATGGTGCTTATCATAGTATCCAGAACCTATCATCCGCGGCATGCATTATCTATGAACCTAACGATGAGTTGATTGACCTTCAAGGTATTTGTGTAGGTCGTACAACCAACAACATTGTTGAATACAGTGCGGTTATTGAACTGTTTTCAAAAGCAGTCGCTCTGGGCATCAGAGAATTGGTTGTGAACCTGGATTCACAACTTGTCGTCTTTCAACTCAATGGGCAATATTTCGTCAAGAACCCTCAAATATTGAGAATGTATCTCCATATCCGTCTATTAGAAAGGCATTTTGATTATATTACATATCATCATATTCCTAGACGCATCAATGCATTGACAGATGCATTAGCTAATTACGTGTTGGATAGACATTTACGAAACATGTAAAAGATAAGACAAACCATTTTTACCCATAATAGAGAGGAAAATACAAGATTTATCTATATATATATATGGTGAGAATGTTCGATACATCAGAAACCCAAAAAATATTATGTGTGGCTAAAATAACATTGGCGGCTCGCAAGCCTCATACATTTGTGGCATGCAGGCCTCAAAAAATATGTAAGTGCTAGACCTAGGAACTAATCAGCATGGTGTTCACGGTAGCACAAGATAGCTCATGCAACACAACTCAACAGTCGGTGGATCCGATTTGAGACTCCCACCATGTGTCTCTGGTACCGACAAGGCATGTCTCCTATCCGAGCATACTCCAGGATACCATGAGTAAACCCCTCAAGGTTCCTTGCAATCTCCTCCTCATTGTCGCTCCCTTCTTGATAAGGGGTGATAGCATCGATAGGGCGGGGGATGCGCCTGGCTATCAGGGACATCCCAGCTAGCCGCTCTGGTCCAACATTTGCAAAAACAAGAGAAATGTTATAAGCATGCATATACCAAAAACAATTAAAAAATATCAAAATTAAAATTTGATTTTTTTTACCTTCGTCATCGAAGTCCTCTCCATCTGGTAAGGACATATCTGGATCTCCATGGAAATTAGTGCCTCTATATGGCCAATCCTCCACAACAATATTTTGTCATCATAGCCATGAAAAGAATGTAGGTTGGTATGACATATGTTGACCCCCAGTGATCCTGGGCATCAAAAGACTCCAGCGGGCCATCCGCAAATCACGTGGCATAGGAGGATTTGCCTCAGTCAACTGATACTCGAACAGTGGCACTTGTTCTAGGAAGAAGGTCACAAGTACAGATGTGAAGCCAAATTGCTTCAAATTCCCCACCTTGGCATTGGACAACTGGCGCTTGATGTTCATCTTCATGGTCTCTACCCAGTTGAAGATCGTAGGAGCTGTGCAGTCAATAGCATAAAGGAAATTTGACTTGTTAGTCTCATTTTCCACCTGGGACCCCGCCACTCTGTTGATAGTCAACAGAAGTAACCTCAATGTCAAATCACACACACTAGAAATCTCTATCTTCCCACTCTTGGATTTCAGGGCCTTAGGGCAGTGTTCGGAAAGTAGGGAAGATATGCTTGCCCCAATCGGACGTGACTCATACAAGTTCACTGGCTCACCTCTATGAGATAGTCCATTGATAAAGTAAATATCTCAAGTTGTCAACTCCAGTTCCTGGTCTCTAATGACAAAAATCCCTCGATTAATGTCCCAAAGGCTTATCACGTATCGAAGCAACTTGGGTTGGGCCTGCATCCCTGGTGGAAGAAAGAATTTGAGGAGCCCGCAAGCACTCAAAGCCTCCAGGCAATTTGGGTAATTCATTACCTAGGTGTCAACATCTTCATGTTCCCATTCCTTCCAATCGACAATTTTCGACATTTCTCTCCTCCAAAAGCCATTAAATTAAGTCAATAATCATCCTTGGCACATAAAAATCAAGATTAAACGGTCAGTTTTTGAGAACATGGGGTTTTTCCCTATCCACAGCATCGGCGCTCCTGTTTTAGAAACAGTTGCAACGATCAGCGCGGATGGCTTTCTTAATCAACCTTGGTCAACGCGATTCTGTGCCCAGAAATTACGCTAACCGAGGGTGAAATTTTTCAAAAACCTCCCTAAAAATCCAAAAAAAGGCTAAAAGCATAAATAAATAGCATGAAAATGGAGCTCAGGGCTTCGACTATTACCTAGAACTGGCGGCTCGTCGATTGACCTCCCAGATCTCCCACAAACTACTCTGGAACAACTAGGGAAAAAGTGGGTAAAAAGTCTTCACAACAAAGGTAAAATGGTAAATGGTAAAAATATATTTACTTTTCCCCTTTTTATTCATTTTTTCATGAAAATATTAGGTTTTGTAAATATTTTGACCTATTTTTCCTCAAGGACTTGATAATACACTTTACCTTACTTGTGTAGTGACAGGTGATGGATGTTCAACAATGATGATGAGTCATGTTTCAACTCTTTTCTTGACTTGTTAAACTTACATGAAAAGATCACCGAGTATTTTTTCCTTTTCGACTCGTTAAAGAAAATAAAAACGGGGGGTTTACTTTCAGCTCTATTCCGACCCTTTAAACATGAAAAGATGACCGAGCCCTTGTCATTTCAAACTTGTTAATGGATGTGAAACGTCATGTGCCCAGTATAAGTTTACCCCTTTTTTGGGATGGGAGGCACTATTTACGAAAAAGGTACTCCTTGACTGAAATGGTTAAGCAGTTCTCTCAAGTATTGTTTTCTACCTTTTCGGGCCTGAGAGACACAAACGTACGAAAAGGGACCATGTGGAGTTTTCTTTTACGTGTCTTTTTCAAACTCTCTAAACATGAAAAAGATATCAAGTTACACCTTTGTCGGACTCGTTAAACTATTAAATGACGAACATGAGCTTCTCCTTCCTAGGGCTCATTAAACTTACTAGGTCAGATTCGTCTGAAGGGTGAACTTACAATGCAAGAATATGCTATCTCCTTCAAGCTTGCGATTAAAAAATAATTGGGGTACCTACCAGATATGGTGGGGGAAAATTTGGAAATCTATCAGTCATGTCGGCAGCTCACTCTTGAACATGACACTCTTTGCTTCATGTAGGGTTGGGACATCCTCCTTTGTATCATTGACATTCCTGGGTTTTTGGCTGTTCATTTTTCCTTCCATATGATCTCTGTTATGTCATCATGACCACCAATCCTATGGATCCAAAAGCTGAAAAACTTCCAGTTGTGTCATCGATATGTTCAAGAGTTTTCCTTCTATAGTTAAACTTACCTTTGATTCTCTCTATCATCCAAAATCATTTTGCATCCTCTCGTCTCGCGTCGATGATGTGGGATTCATTATGGCCCTCCTCAACATGGTCACTTTATGTCAACTTCAGCTCATCATCTGGGAAGTTGAACAAGAGACTCCCTTCCAGTGCCTTAGAGCTTGCATGCCCTAATGGCAATTTCTTTGTACTCAATGACAAGTTCACATCATTAGCTTTCGATTGAGTGATTTCACGGGTGTTCGACTTCAGTTCCTGTATTCACATTCCATGAATTGTGTTGATAATACCTTGAGGACCATTGTCATTATTGGTCATTTCTCTCATGCTTGTTAACG
This sequence comes from Pinus taeda, assembly GCA_000404065.3. Lineage (NCBI taxonomy): Eukaryota > Viridiplantae > Streptophyta > Pinopsida > Pinales > Pinaceae > Pinus > Pinus taeda. The sequence goes on along the minus strand of APFE031503553.1, from coordinate 29,260 downwards.
GTTTGACTTCAACACATCTATTCACATGCTAGGATGTGTACTTTGATTGGGTCGTGTTGGAGCGCAAGACCCTAGACTCAGATCACAAAAGTCCAGGTTGCGAAGTGATGTGACACGATTATGATGATATGCATGTCTCTTTCAGATGGCTGGCTGCGACCAGACCATGAGTTATTATATGTGATCCTTCTCATTATTGGATGGATGCGACCATACCTTGGTTTCATTATGATCCTCTTTTACTGATGGCTGCGTCCATACTTGGATCCATTTACATGATCATTCTCTGGATGGTTGTGTCCATGCCACGATTCATGTATCATTTAACAGAAATATCAGTTTATGTATATGTATCGGTACTTGGTTGCAAGTTTTCCAACGGCATACCGGTTCCCCACACTGATTTATAAAGCATTTCATCCCTCACTCCAGCTCGGCCTTCACGCTTTAGGGGACATCTGTTACACATCATTTTGTCACTGTCCCTATACTCCCCGTTCCTTGATCCTGGAGGACCTCTGTAGTGAACCCCGCATGCTTTGCCTTCATGAAGAAACTTCCATTGTTTCCCTATTCATGAGCAGATCATTTCCCTTTTGCACCATTTCCCCTGAAACTTCTGCTTTACCCAATTTACAAGACCGATGCTAATGGCCTTTGTCTTCCGCATGCCGACGTGAAAAGATTAGCACTACTCCTCGTGCTAACTAGAGTGATTGAGTTGTGTTCCAGTCGCGTCGGTCCTGTTATGGAAATTTTTTTAAACTAGAGTCGAAGCTTCCAGCTCTAGAAGCTCCGTAACGGAAGTCTGGTAAATGGTTTGGCCAGATGGGATCGAGGATGATAGTTTGGGCTCCTTTCCCCTATAATGATGGAACTACCTCAAGGGATAAGTCCTTCTCCCATGAGAAGAGGATCCATCTCCCGTCCATATTTCCTATATAAACTTCCCTTCTTCCCAAGCACAAGCTAGTTTTTGGCTGAGAGTGTGAATGTTATAGTTGCAGAGTGTTGATGCTATTTTGGTTTGGAGTAGACAAGAAAGCTATTACTAGTTGTAGTTATCTAGTTGTGTGAGGGGGAAGTGTGTTTTGGTTTGGAGTGAAGACTAAAGGAAAGAGCTTTAAAACTATTGTTGTTTGAAGCCATCGTGGAATGCTAGCAGAAGTGTGTGGGAACCTAGTCTTGTCAGAGGAAGACTGCAATGTCAAGAAAAATGGTTGTAATCTCTCTTTGATATTAATATATGCAACTATCGATTGATTTCCTACATGTTTTGTAATATTACATATTCATGTCTTAATTTTTCTTGACTTGTTAAGTAGGTTGAATTGCAATTTGCTATTATTATGTTTGCATGTTGTTGTTGTTTACTTGTTTCATGAGCTTGAAGAAGGAAGCGAGAGATTGCTAGAGCGAGCAAGCGAGGACATCATCAAGCAAGATAAACGACCAAGAGGTAAGCCCTCTTGATTGATTCTAACCTAAGGAAATCTTCCATAAAATGTATATGTTGTGGCTAGACCGATTATCGGGCTAGAGGAATTCGTTCATGTCTGCACTTATAATTTTACTTCACCACATGGCTGAGCTGACTTCTACATTGAGCTTGCATCACGATGGATCAACTCCATATTATCCTTAGGTAAACACCACTTCTTCACCCCTGTGAGCATCACTCAATGCAATGAGTGTTAAGTGGGCTATTCAAAAATCATGAGAAATTAGTTAGTTACGACTACTTCTCATGGAAATGGTCATAGATGAATGACTTTCTTAACGCGATTGAATCCCAAAAAATGATATCTAATATAATGCATTGTGAAAGACCCTCAATACTTAAACAAGTTGAAGTTGTAAACAAAGTGTTAGTCACTATGCTTCAGCATACCTTTGGAATGCACAAATCCAATTGGAATCTCATGTTGTTCTTAGTTCTGTGGGCCTACCAAACCTCGACTAAAGACACAACTAGGTTCACACCTTTCCAACTCGTCTACGGTCTAGAAGAAACTTTGTCAATTGAATGTGAAATTCCCTTACTCAAATTGGGTGTTGAGCTACTCCCCAAAACTTAACCTCAAGAAGAGTGTCTCCTGTATTTAGAACGACTGGATGAAACTTGTCGTCTCACTGCTTTAGTCATTGAGGCACAGAAAACGTGGTTTAAGTCCTATTTTGATTTATCGGTCTCTCCTCGTGCTTTTTCTGAGGGGGCAGGTAAATTCAAACCCATGTGGCATGGGCCCTATATTTTCAAGCGTGTGTTACAAAAAGGGGCCTATGAGCTGATTGATTATGAGGGAAACCCCTTGGACAAGCTCGTAATGGGATGTATCTCAAAAAGTATTATGCCTGATTCATCTCGCATGGTTAATTTTGTACATAAGTGTGTTATTTATTTTTGTGCAAAAATCGGTTTGGTGTGTTTTTTCAAGCAGGTTTTCTGCTTATTATGTCTTCACCTGCTTTGCAGATGTCTATGACTCCTTACTTCGGTTTCACTGATGGTGCTTGTCATAGTACCTGGAATCTATCCTCTACGACTTGGGCTATTTATGCCCCTAATGGTGAGTTGATTAACCTGCAAGGTATTTGTTTTGGTCAAACAACTAATAACATTGCTCAATATAGCGCAGTTATCGAACTCTTGTCAGAAGCCATTGCTCTTGACATTCAGGAAATGGTTGTTAACCTTGATTCACAACTTGTCCTTCTTCAGCTCAATGGGAAATATTCCATTAGAAACCCTCACATATTGAGAATGTATTTGCGTATTCATCTATTGGAAAGAAATTTTGATTATATCACATATCATCATATTCCTAGACATATGAATACATTAACAAATGCATTGGCTAATTATGTGTTAGACATACATTTATACAATATGTGAAAAACAAAACATTGTATCATAGTAAACAGGAAATGTAGCATATATATATGTCGATAATGTTTGAGTGTCATACATAAAAACCCAAAATATAATATATGTGTTCAGTACATCCATGGCCGCAAGCCTAAAAACTATAAATGCTAAAACTATGGACTACTCGACATTGTGCTTATGATAGCACGTCATTACTCGTACTACACGATTAAGTTATCAGCGGATCTGACCTAAAACCCCCATTGTGTGCCGATGATAATGGCGTGGAATGTCCTCCATCTAGGCATACTCTGAGATGCCTCTGGTCAGGTTATCCAGATTTCGCGCAATCTCCTCCTCATTGTCGACTCCTTCCTGATAACAAGCAATCTCAAACTGTCGAGCAACACGTCTAGCGATCGAGGACATCCTGGTTGGTCACTCTAGCCCCACATCTGCCATTACAAAATCAAAATTTCAAGCATGCATATATTCCAAAAATAATACAAATCAAAAACAAAACAAAAAAATTGCTCACCTCCATCAACAAAATCCTCCCCCTCCGGGAGTAGCATGTCTGGATCGTCGTGGAAGTCAGTCCCGCTATATGGCTAATCCTCTATCACAATCAATTGATGCCTCAGCCACGCAAAGAAAGAGGGCTTGTATGACATGTGCTAGCCCCCTCCAGTCTTGGGCATCAGTTCATTCCATCGGACCATCCGTGGATCTCATGGCATTGGGGGATTTACCTCGGCTAGCTGATAGTGAATAGTGGGATCCATTCCAAAAATAAACTCACCAGAATGGAACCATATCGAAATTGCCTCAGGTTCCCGCCTTTCATTTTGGTAATTGGTGTTTCATATTCACTTTCATGGATTCTGCCCAGTTGAAGATAGTGGGCATCGTGCAATCTATGGCATACTGGAACTTAGATTTGTTGGAATCATGCAATGCCTAAGCCCCATCTACCCTATTAATAGTCAAGAGCAGCACCTTCAGTAAAAGGTCCTTTATGGTCATGATGTCAACCTTGCCACTTTTAGACTTCAGGGCTTCTAGACAATGTTCTACAAGGACTGTGTTAACACTCGCCCCAATGGGCCTGGCTCCATGTAATTGGACGGGTTCCCCTTTGCGAGATAGTCCACTAATGAAGTAAATGTCTGAAGTCTCTAGCTCCAGATTTTGGTCCCGAATCATAAAGACTTCTCATCCAACGTCCCACAGACTGATTAAGTATTGTAGCAACTTGGGTTGAGCCCGAAGGCCCGGTGTAAGAAAGAACTTGAGGAGCCTGCAGTTCCTCAAAGCATCTAGGCAATGTTGATCTTCTAATGCAATGTATCAACTCCTTATTTCTCATGTTCTTTCCACTCGATCACCATGTTTCTTGTTGTAATTTTCCTACAAACATCATGCATTCAAGTTAACATTAGTCTTTAACAGAGAAATTGCAAATTTAAAGCAAATGAATTGGGCGAAAAAAAAAAAATAATAATAATAAATAAATAAATAATTCAATCCTCTGTGTCGGTGTGACTATTTTAAAAACAGCAGGGTTGACGGCACAAGTGCCCGTAGTATTAACCCTTAATTGGCGCGATCCCGTGCCTGGATCCTGCGCAAATCGAGGGAAGTTTTTTTTTGCAGAAATCCCCTCAAAAACTTGAAAAACAGTTAAAATCAAGAAAAATAGGTATGAAAACAAAGCTTAGGGCTTGAGCTCTTACCTACAACATACGATTTGTTGATTGGCTTCCTGGATCTGTTGCAATCCACTCCTGAAGATTTAGGGCACAAGTGGGTAAAAATTGCTCCAAATGAGGTAAAAAAGGTAAATGCTAAAAAATGATTTACTTTTTCCCTTTTTATAAACTTTTCATGATGTTTTAGGGTTTTAAAAGCATTTTTCTCTTATTTTTACCTTCGAAACAGATAATGCATTTGCTTCTTGTGCAGCGACAGGTGATATTTTGCTGATGATGCAAAATTAAAGTTGTGTTTAAGCTCTTTTCTCAACTCGTAAAAACTTAAATGAAAAGATCGCCGATTATTTTTCCCTTTTTGACTCGTTAAAGAAAATAAAAATGAGGGGTCTGCTTTAAGCTCTTTTCTGACTCTTAAAACATGAAAAGATTACCGAGTTCTTGTCATTTTGACCTGGTAAAATGGTTTCGAAACGTTGTTTACCCATTTTTTGGGTTGGGATAAACTATTTACAAAAAAGGTACTCCTTGGCTGACATGGTCAAGAGGTTCTCTCAAGTATTGTTTTCTACCTTTTCGGGCTCGAGAGACAACTATACAAAAAGGGACCTTTTGGAGTTTTTTTCATGTCTTTTCAAAATCTCTAAACATGAAAAAGATACCAATCTTCACCCTTGTCGAACTCGTTAAAAGATTAAATGACATCGGATTCGTCACCATGACGGACATGAGATTCTCCCTCCTAGGGCTCATTAATATTACTAGGTTGGATTCATCCAAAGTATGGACTTATAATGCAAGCATATGTTATCCCCTTCAAGCTTGCGATAAAAAATAATTGGGGTACCTACCAGAATGGTGGGGAAAATGGGAAATTTTCACCAATTGTGTCGGCAGCTAGTCACTATTGAACATGACACTCTTCTACTTCATGTCGGGTTGGGATATTCCCACTTCATCATTGACCTTCTTGAGTTTGGGTCGCCATTTTTCCTTTCCATTTGATCTCTACCACATCATCATGACCTCAAATCATATGGATCCCAAAGCTATCAAACTCTGGAGTCATGTCACTGATATGTTCAAGAGTTAATCCTTCTACAATTTACACTCATTCCTAGTTCTCTCTATCATTCATAATCATTGCATCCCTTGTTTCTTGTCGATGATGTGGGATACATCATGGCCCTCCTTCGATAAGGTCACTTCCTGTCGACTTCAGTTCATTATTTGGGAAGTTGGCCAAGAGACTCCCTTCCAGTACTTTAGAGCTTGCATGCCCTAATGGCAAGTTCTTTGCACTCGAAAAGAAGTTCACATCATTGGTCTTCAATTGGGTGACTTCACGGGTGTTCAACTTCAATTCCTTATTCACACTCTGTGAATTGTGTTGATGGTACCTTGAGAGCCATTGTCATTATTGGTGGTTTCTCTCACGCTTGTTAACACTTCACATCATTGACTGGTAATCAAGTGATTTTATAGCATGTTTGACATCAACACATATATTCGCATGCTAGAATTTGTACTTTGATCAAGTCATGTTGGAGTGCAAGACCCTGGGCTCAGATTATACAAGTCCAGGTTGCAAAGCGATGTGACATGATCATGCTTATGTACATGTCTTTTTTAGTTGGATGGTTGTGACCATACCATGAGTCTGTTATATGTGATCCTTCTCATTATTGGATGGTTACGACCATACCTAGCTTTGATATGATCCTTCTTACTAGATGGTTCCTTGGATCCATTTACATGATCTTCTTCTGGATGGCTACATCCATACCACAATTCATGTATCAGATATTTCAATGACGTATATGTATCTATGCTTGCTTACAGGTTTTCCGACGGTGGCCTCCAGTTCCATGCATCTACTCATAAAACATTTCACCCCTCACTCTTGTTCAACCTTCATACTTTAGGGGGCATCTGTTACACAACATTTTGTCATTGTCCCTGTACTCCTCGTTCCTCAATCCTGGAGGACCTCTACAGTGACCCTCATATGTTTCTCTGCCATGAAGAACATGCCCCTACATCCCTCTTCATCTGCAAGACATTTCCCTCTTACATCATTTCCCAAGAATCTTCCTTCAAGCTCAGTTTTCAAGACCGGTGCTAGTGCTCAGTTCCTTCCCTGTGCCAATTTGCAGAGTTTAAAATTATGACTAGTGTCGAATGGCGCAAGTGAGCCATTCATCCCCCCTGCCGACCCTCTTTTGTCAATTTTTTAAAAATGGAGTCGAAGCTTCTAGGTCTAGAAGCTTCATGAACAGAAGTTTGGTAAATGGTTGAGCAAGATAGAGCCGAGAGACACTGTTTGGGCTCCTTTCCCCTATTAAAATGGAACAAACCAAAAGGGATAAGGCCTCTCCCACCATAAGAGGATCCATTTACCCTCCATCAAAGCTATATAAACTCCCCATTTCACACCCTCAACTAGCTAATGAAAGGGCTGAAATTATCTACAAATCTTGAGAGCCATATTGAGAACCTTAGCCTTCTAGTTTGTGTGTGAAGGGAGAATAGGCTTGTAGTGTTTGGTTTGGAGCAAAAGGAAAGAGGCCTTGAACTTCCATTATTTTGAGGGTGGATCACGAGATGCTTATAGTGGTGCTAGAACCCGGACATGCCAAAGGGAACCTGCAACATCAAGGCTCTAGTTGTATTTCTCTTTGAAGTTTTATTAATACAACTAATGGTTTATTTCCTATATCATGTGTAATGTTACATTTGATAGCTTAAAACTCCTTGGCCTTTTAAGTAGATTGAATTCTACTTTACGCTATCATGTTTGTTGTTGTTTCTTGCATGTTTGTTTTAGGTGTTTGAACGGAAGGAGCGAAAGGAAGCAAGATCACCATCAAGTGGATTAGCACTATAAGAGGTAGGCCCTCTTATTCAATTCTAATATAAGGGAATTTACATTAGATTGTTATGTTTGCGGCTAGACCCACTCTTGCGTTAGAGAGATCACCTTTGTCGGAGAGGAGATTTATCTACTCCACAAAAAGATATCACCGCATATCAACCACATGACCTTCACTCATACTAAAAAATACTGAAGCCTGAAGAGTATCTAAATTCAAAGTATTATGGAGTTTGGTCTCATTTGAATAAAAATGATGTGATCAAGTCATGGTGGCAAGAACCAGCTAAGTTTCACCATAAGCTAGAGGGAATCTATAAGGCCAAGTCCTTAAAGGAAGTTTACCAGTACCTCATGGCTATGTGTTCTAGAATGTATGGGAGAGAAAGCACCGAGATCTATGAGGAAGGATTGATCTACATGCTTTATCCAATTGTTACCAAAGGATATTTAACTGGTCAGATATACTTTCCCAATGGATGTAGAATAATGTGTCAAAGGGAAAGAAGCAATCACAAGGTGAACAACCTTGATTCTATATGTCCACATGTTTTCTCAATGGAATTTTTACTTACAATGAGTTCTTGGGTCTATAGTGGAAATGGACCCCATAGAAACTCCTTGTCAAAGTTTATTGCAAGCTATTATCGGAAGTTAGTTGTAGAGGGGTATATGACAAATTGGTTGAGCACTTCTTTGTCTGATCCAGGTGGCTCCAAACACATGCAGAAGTCCAGGAGGACTCAAGAAGGGTCAAAAATCAAAGTGTTTGGATTATGCTCAAACCAGGTTCATGTTAAAGATCTCATCATCATGATCGTGGTGGTGTGAATGGTTCATCAATCTAAGTTCGGATGAGGAATATAGATGTAGTCAAAGTTTGGTTGACTTTTGCTGACTGGGCAGGCTTAAGGAGGCAGCAATTTGGACAAAATCCGGCCACCGGATTCAAGCCAACTTGAGCCAGATTCTGGGCGAATTTTTGGCCTGTTTGATTTTTCCCCTTCGGCCATTTTTCGAATTTCTGAAAATGACTATATATATATGTGTGTGTGTGTGTGTGTGTGTGTGTGTGTGTGTGTGTGTGTGTTATGGTGTATACACACACACACACACACACACACACACACACGCACACACACACACACACACACACACACACACACACACACACACACACACACACACATCACACAATATATATATAATATATATGTGTGGTGTGTGTGTGTGTGTGTGTGTGTGTGTGTGTGTGTGTGTTGTGTGTGTGTGAGGTGGCAGGGCACCAACCGCCGCCACCCTCATTTCCCATGTATTAAAATAAATAAATAAAAATTAATTATGGGTCGATGGGCCATGATCCCCGCCGGCCCTCCATCAACCACCAAACAAGATTAATTAAGGGGTGGGCGGCCATGACCCCGCCATCCCCCAAGTTGCTCAAACAAACATGGCTATTAAAGGTGGGGGCGCGGGTTGTCAACCCCGCTGCCCTCACCACCTCCCGTGTACACCATAATTGCAGGTGGAAATGGGGGTAGGCCACCCAAGACAGTGGACCCACCACCCTAAAAACATTAACAAAATATTATTATGTGGGTAATTCGGGAGGGACGAGATTTGACCCCCAACCCCTCCTCAACTAATTTCAATTTTTACCACAATGCCAAACTGTCTTCCTTGGTTTATCCACCCAAAAATTTATATAAAACCTCATTTTCATAGTGTGCCCAAGAGGCATGGAGGACCAAGAGTGGGCACAAAAATCGAGGTGAATTTTTAATTAATTTATTTGCAGGTGGAACCACCACTGAGAGAAATTTCCAGAAGGGTGAAATTTTTGCAATGTCCAAATTGGAAAAAATTTATGTCAATCTTACACCTCTCAATGACACAAACCCAATGGTGTAGTCAATATCCTGATCTAAGCAGCCTATTTTCAGAGGACCCAGAAGAGGGAATCTTTAAAGAATCTAGGGGGAATCTAAAAGATTCCTTGAGCCCCAAATTTTCACTTTCTCAGAATTCAGAAATTTGACAATTGATTTTGCACTATTTGATGCCACAAATCTGATGGTGTGTTCAGATTTTCCATTTTCTCGTTTCATTTTCTGGCCACTTTTCTAAGTGGAGTGCAGGTCTCAGCGTTAATGTGCGAGTAGCCATTTCCATGAGATTCGACGCCGCGAGATTCGACGTGCAACCAACTTCAGCAGCTTGACATCCTTTTCTTCAAATGGCCCCTGGATGTGAGGTATATGTAGTGTGTTCATGTACTTCTTTTGCTATGCATTGTGTTACACAGATCCATGTTTTATGTTTGATGTGGGATCTTGTTTCTTACTTGTCTCATGGTTCCTGCTTGATGTGATGTGGAATCAGCTGTGTGATGTACTTGTTGTCATGATTCATCATGTTTTATTTTGGATCCCTTTGTCATAATGTTGATGGGATACTCATATTGTCGCCATGTATGTTTGCATTGAGATTCCTTTTACGCCATGTTGGTAGGATGCTCATCATGCATGAGTTTATGTCATACTAATAGGAGTCCTTTTGACTAAGAGTTCCTGTAGCTGAACGTATCTTGAAGCCACTCCTGTGTGATGTCATTTTCCTTGTATGATTGCGACATCACCTCTTATGTACATCATCACTATTGACAACACTTAATGTAGCAGCCTACACCATCTTGACATCAAGGCCCGAAGACGTAGTCCCTCCTAGACAAACTCCGTTATCAACGTCTTGAGTTTTATGTTGCTAATGATTATCATGTTCCTCTTCTTTACAGCATGCAGATGTATTCATTGATGTTATTTTAAAAATGCAATTTAACACATCACAAAAGTAAAAGGTCTTGGAAGGGTCCTTTGTCACTCCTGGACCTAGATCAAGTGGTATCAGAGTAGTCTTTGCGTGGATGTGAATTGCAAGCATGAACAATGGAATGTGCAGTGACAGAGGAAGAAAAAGAGATGTACGAGACCATGCTCAACATTTCCAAAAGGGTGGAAACCATGTATGAAACTCTACAGAAAGAGACAAAGGAAAAAGAGTGATTGCAACTTCAGTTGCAAGCCACGGAAAAGGCCATGATAGAGCTAAAGCAAAACAAACATAATCTTCAAATAGAGAACATTGAATTGAAGATGCATCTACATGAAGAGAAAGAGGAAAAGCATAGTTTTCTATGACAACTACAAGCAAAGGACGAGGCCTTGGAAAAGCTGCAGTGTGACCCATGTGAGGTAAAAAGTAGTTCTCTGAATTCATGTATGTTTCCTGATGATGATTTCGCTATTTTTGAAAATCACACCATAGGAATTGGCTCCAAACTGCTGAAGAAAATGGGGTATGAAGGAAAAGGCTTGGGCACTAATGGTGAAGGCATTGTCAAACCCATCAAAGTAGAAGAATTACCGTGTCAAACAGGACTTGGGTATGTCAGAAAGGAAGTTGGGGAATGAATCGAGATAGCTAGCGAACCACCAACAACAGATGATGAGAAGCCCTCATCAATTCTTTCCAAATCGACAAAGGAGGTAAAAGATGTTGATTTCCTTTTGGTTTCGTCGTCACATAGTATGATTTTTGTCGGAGATGTGGAGATCTCAATTACAGGGACAAACATGAGGCTCCTTACCAGGATGAGGCACAAGGAGGAAAAAGAACTTGGTGTTAATAACCAAGGCATAACTCAACCATTGGAGGTTGTGCAGAGACCTCAACTTGCAGGCTTGAGATACACCAAAGGAGAATGCTCAAAGGTGTCATATGCTTCAGAGATATCGTCAAAATCGTCGACCAAAACGAATGATGGGAACACATCCCCATCATCCCATGGCAGTGCCCATCACAGGAAAAGAGCTGAGGCAAGCTCTCATCGCCATACTTACACCAAAGAGGCAAGGAAAGGTATAACCACTCTCGGCATTCAAATGTTCATTTCGATTATAATCATGTTGTTAATGATGAGCGTAAAACATGGCATCGAAAAACATGTACCTTTTGTGGATTACATAACTGTACATTTTCTAAGTGTTGGAAAAGAATAAAAGCACACCAAAGGATGAGAAGTGAAAGACCCTCTCAACAGCATGTAAAGAAACATGTTAAGAAGATCTGGTGGAAGAAAACCTATTGCAATCATTGTGATAGAAGTGGCCATCAAAGAGCCACTTGTTGGAGGCTCCATCTAGAGCAGTGCCTTAAAGACAAAGTGTTGATGCATGAACCAGATGAAACGGTTATTCAACAAGCAAAACCACCACAAGGAGGTGACCCATTCACCTTGATAAGTGAAAAATGGTTTCTAGATATGTTAGCATTTCATGGTTGTGCTTTTGTAAATCATTTGTTGCATTTTAAAATGTAAAAGTGATGATGTGTTTTCCATCACTTGTTCAGCGACAATGATGTCTAGTCTTATTTTGAGTAGCATGATAAAATGTGAAAGTGATGTTGTGTTTCTATCACTTTTCAAAACAAAATGGTGTTTGGCCTTATTGTTGTAAATCATGTGTTGTAGTGATTATGTGTTTTCCATCACTTGTTGAAGCAACAATTATATGTTGGCCTTGTTTTCGTAGCTGGGGTATTGCATCCATTTCGATGTAAACTTGACCACTGAGTATGTGTTATAAAATCGTGGAAAGTATGGGATGCTTGGGTCATTAGTTGGTCATGAAAGTCAAGCATGTAATTTGCAAAACAATGTACTACATGTTGCATAGGTTGCAGGTGTCGGTTCATCGCTTAAGGCTCTGAAGAACAAAGGTGAAGGAGAGGGAAGCGAGGCCTTTCGAGACGCTTGTGATGTAGACAAGGTACAGAGTAGTTGCAGGTTATTTTTCATGCTTTTGAAGGACCAAAAGCTCCTCAGTGGGGAGGATTGATCCAGGTGGCTCCAAACACATGCAGCAGTCCAAGAGGACTTAGGAAGGGTGAAAAATCAAAGTGTTTGGATTATGCTTGAACTAGGTTCATGTTAAATATCTCATTGTCATGATCATGGTGGTGTAAATGGTTTTTCAATCCGAGTCTGCATGAGGAAGATAGAGGCAGTCAAAGTTTGGATGACTTTTGCTGACTAGGCAGGCTTAAGGAGGCAGCAATTTAGACATCCGGCCACCGGATTCTAGCCAACCTGAGCGAGATTCCAGGTGAATTTATGGCATGTTTAATTTGTCCCCTTCGGTCATTTTTCGAATTTTCAAACTACTATTGATTTTAATATATATATATATATATATATATATATATATATATATATATATATAATATATATATATATATATATATATATATATATATATATATATATGAGGTGGCGGGCCACCAACCCCGCCACCCCTCATTTCCCATGTATTAAAATAAAATAAAATAAAATATTAATTATGGGCCAACGCGCCATGACCCCCGCCGGCCCTCCATCAACCACCAAACAAGATTAATTAAGGGGTGGGCGGCCATGACCCCGCCACCCCGAAATTGCTCAAACAAACGTGGCTATTAAAGGTGGGGGCACGGCTGTCAACCTCGCCGCCCTCACCACCTCCCGCGTACACCATAATTGCAGGCGGAAATGGGAGTGGGCCACCCAAGGCAGTGAACCCACCACCCTAAAAACGTTAACAAAATATTATTATGTGGGTAATTCAGGAGGGGCGGGATTTGACCCCCCAACCCCTCCTCAACTAATTTCAATTTTTACCACAATGCCAAACTGTCTTCCTTGATTTATCCACCCAAAACTTTATATAAACCCTCATTTGCATAGTGCACCCAAGAGGCATGGAGGACAAATATTGGGCACGGAAATCGAGGTGAATTTTTAATTAATTTATTTGCAGGGGGAACCACCACTGAGCGAAATTTCCAAGAGGGTGAAATTTTTGCAATGTCCAAATTGGAAAAAAATTATGTCAATCTTACACCTCTCAGCGACACAAACCCAATGGTGAAATCATTTTCCTAATCTAAGCAACCGATTTTCAGAGGACCCGGAGGAGGGAATCTTTAAAGAATCTAGGGGGATTCTAAAAGATTCCTTGAGCCCCAGATTTTCACTTTCTCAGAATTCAGAAATTTGACAGTCGATTTTGCACTATCCAACGCCACAAATATGATGGTGTGTTTAGATTTTCCATTTTCTCATTTCATTTTCCATCCACTTTTCTAAGTGGAGTGCAGGTGTCAACGTTCGTGTGCGAGCAGCCATTTCCATGAGATTCAACGCTGCAAGATTCGACGTGTGACCAACTTCAGCAGCTTGACATCCTTTTCTTCAGATGGCCCCTGGATGTGAGGTATATGCAATGTGTTCATGTACTTCTATTTCTATGCATTGTGTTGCACAGATCCCTACTTGATGTTTGATGTGGGATCCTGTTTCTTACTTGTCTCATGAATCCTGCTTGATGTGATGCAGAATCAGCTGTGTGATGTACTTGTTTTCATGATTTGTCATGTTTTATTTGAGATCCCTTTGTCGTAATGTTGATGGGATACTCCTGTTTTCGCCATGTATATTTGCATTGAGATCCCTTTTATGCCATGTTGGCGGGACGCTCATCATGCATGAGTTTATGTCATACTGATAGGAGTCATTTTGACTGAGAGTTCCTGTAGAGAAACGTCTCTTGGAGCCACTCCTGCGTGACAGCATTTTCCTTGTATGATACTTACATCACCTCTTATGTACATCATCACTATTGACAGGACTTCATGCAGTGGCCTACACCATCTTGACATCGGGGCCCGGAGACTTAGTCCCTTCTATATGAACTCCATTATCAATGTCTTGAGTTTTATGTTGTTGATGATTATCATGTTCCTCTTCTTTATAGCATGCAAATGTATTCATTGATGTTCTTTTAAAATTAAAAATGAAATTTAACACATCACGAAAGTAAAAGGTCTTGGAAGGGTCCTTTTTCACACCCGGACCTGGATCATTATCGTACTATAACAGATGATTTTTGAAGTAAAGGAGCCTTGCATGACTAATGAAGCTAAAGAAGTAGTTTCCAAAGTAGCATATTGGTTAACTTCTCCTCAAGGCACATACATCAAAGTTTTTCGTTCCCAAAGACATCCACATCTCATGCCAAGGTATGTGACCAATAAGATGTTCATGCAAGAGATTGGATATCAACTTTGCATAGGATTGTCCCAGCTATAGCAGAAGAAGAAGGCACCTTGGTCTCTCTTCCCCTCGCAAGTAGGGTCATAAAAACTCAAAGAATCTGAAGCTAGCAAAAGAAAAAATTGAAGAACGGAGCTACCTTAGATTTGGTGAAATGAATTTTCATCGATATGACCCTAGAGGTGTGTGTAAAAAACACTATGCCAAGTTTCATTTTTCCTAGCCATATGTTTCCAATTCTTGGGAAGATGAGGAAAATATTAAGAATTGGCATAGTGCTTCCAGGGCACATGGACTAGGTAACGAGGTAGGACCTTCTAAAATAGCTCATGTACTAGATATTATTCAAAAATGGAACCAATAGGAAGTGATTATCACAGTCAGTGTTGCCAAACCAAAGAGGAAGATCATACATGATCTTGAAGAAGAGAGGAGAAGAAAATTCAAAGAATATCCAAACACCAAAGGCGCAATTTAAGCAGAGAGGGAAAGAAAGGAATTAGAAGAAGCATGGAAGAGGTAAGAAGAGAAGAACAAATAAGAAGAAGAGCACAAACAAGAGTAAGAACTCAAACAAGAAGAGGAACATAAGCAGAAATAACAAAAGGAAGGGAAGAAGAGAGAAGACATGGAGAAAAGAAAGGAAGAGCTAAAAAGAAACAGCAAGAAGAAGCATTGCATAAAAAAGGGAGGAAGAAGAACTGCAAAGGCTATTAGAAGAAGAAGAAAATAAGAGGAAACAAGAGGAAGAATTTGCAAGACATTTGGAGGGAGAGTTGCAAGCCCAAAACATAGATGAAGAACAAGAAGAGGATGAAAAAGAAGAAGATATTGTATTGATCACATATAAAATACGTTGTTGGCCCCCGCATCCTCTTACCAGTGGCCATATCCCATTCATTGAAATGGGAATAGTTCCTCCACCTATTGACAGGGTCATGAATATTTCAAACTTTACCTTCAATGAGTTGAAGAGTAGAAGAGTACAGGAAATATGAAGGTATTTCACTACACACAGAAAGGGTGATTCTATCGAATATTAGGAATAATCCAAGAGTAATTTTTGTAGTGAATGTAGCCTTTGTAGAATCCATAAAGAAGAAGAATGACTTCTTGATGTGAGAAAATGAATAATCAACAAAGGAGTTGGCTACTGCAAGGAAGCATATTGATCTTCTCCTCGTTGAAAATCAAAGCTTGTCTTCTACTAATTCTAATAGAAGAGAGTTACAAGTAGGTATATTTGAAGAGCTTAAGGCACTAGGAGACACTATGAGGCAGGTGTATGAGGAAATGATCATTCTTCACAAGGCATTGGTGCCCTCACATGCAATACAGAAAGTATCGAGAATGTAAAAGTTTTGAAGATAGCTTATGCAGTTGTAGATGCAATTCAGGAATGGGGCACCAAATATGGGAATGCACCTATAGTGTTGGTTAGGAAAGGAAGGTAGAATGTTGATATGAATAGAGCAGGGATTAGAATGTTTATACAATTTTATGAGAAACTCAAATATTATGTAATCAACATTATAGCAACTTCTGCATAATTGTACCATGGATTGGATGCCTTAGCAAGGATGCACAGGATACCTTTTCTTAGTACTTTTACGAAATTGAAGGGTAAGAGTTCTATCAAGAAAGAGATAAAGTATTTCTTGAGTAATATTATACAAGTGACCACTCATGATGATTTAGAAGTAGCACAAGAATATATTCTGCAATATGTAGCTGAGTCGGTCAAGTTGTACATGAAGTTATTCTTATTTTGGAACAACATACTAATAGGTTCCAAGACTATATACCTAGATGCATTAGAGGGAAAGATTAAATATAATCCAGATCTTCTACTGAAGGTTGGAAATATAACAACTAAACATAACTCTTGGTACCAATATGTTACAATGGAGCTACAGGTTATGGTCGTCGAGTTTCATTATCCTAAAGTTTGAACATGATGTATTTATTTTGTCACATGGCTATGTTGTAGCTACTACAACACCCCTCCAAATATTTTCCTATATTCTAATTTGGGAGCCTCCTTTTGGTCTTGTAAACTATCGTTTTGAGTTGCTCAAGTTATCCTTCATATTATTTTTCAAAGTATAAAGTCATCTTCTAGTGGTCTCAAGTGTCACAACTTCTAGATCTTACATTTCTAGCTTGTAGTCCCCAGTTGTGCACTTTAAGTTGATAGTTATTTATTTCTAGTCACAACTACACACCCCTTGATGGAAGTGAGTGTGCATGCCTTAACAACAACAATTTTGCAATCCTCTTTGATAGTGAACTGTGCAACTCGTTGTGATAGGAAACTGTGCAATCCCTTGTGGAAATTGACTATACATACCCTTGTGCCAATGAACTGTGAAATTCACAAAGATGTTAAACTGCACATTCACTAATTATAGAAACTTCATACTCCTATGGATAGTTGTTGTGAACCACTTGTCAACAGTGTGCCACACTTTCCAAAGTTGACTCACTCACAAGTGGTAGCTAACTAACTCTAGCTCCTATACTTTCAACATGTGTGTGCAAATCATAACCCTAGATATATGAGTGCTCACCTATATAAGGATCTAGCCTAAAGCTCATTCTGACACTCATCTTTGGAGCTATTCACATTTCTTGAGCACAAGGAATCTTTGGTTTCATGTGCACCGCTATTTCGGGTAAGTTTCGTAACTATCGCTTTTACTTTCGCTTTTGTCATTTTTTCTTTTGTGAGTGTGATTTTACCATTCTTTTTACATTACAAGTGTCACTTTTACTATATTTATCTTTTATATGTGTCATTCCTCTCTTGCATTATTACCTCTTTTCTAGTGTTGTTTCATATTCCAAGTACTTTCACATTCTAGTTATCATTGCAGATGAATCTATTTATCCATGTAATCTTCTTGCAATACTCATTATTTGTTTTTTATCAATAGTTAGTTGAATTTTGAGCATATATTCATCTATATCTCTCCAACTATGCATTTCTCACTTCTGGGTAATAGATCTAAAGCTTTTCTCTCTATTGATCCAACACGGACACCTCTCAAGATCTTCCTGAGTACACCCAATTTTCTATGTTTCATGCTTAAATAAGGTTATAGGTGACAAGCTTCCAGTTCAAACAATATTTCTAGAACTTGATGAGGAAGGAAAAATAATATTAGAGTCTGAAGCAGTCACAGAAATAAGAACCCGATAGCTATGGAATCTATAAATTTCAGAGTATCTCATTAAGTGGAAGAACTTACCTATTGAAGATTCCACATGGGAGGATGATTATTTTATACATAAGCATCCAGAATTACTCAAGTGTTGAGGAAAACACTTTTTTATAGGAGAGGGGAATGTTAGGTCCCTATAATACTAGTGTAGCCCCCATATTGTTATTATTGTGCCCCATAGAAACCCGCTATTGTTATTATTGTTCCCTTACATTATTATTGTTATCAAGGCCCTCATTATATTGTGAACCTTTAGACTCATATGTACCAAGGAGGTCTTGTCATTTCTATCATCAAATAATCATTCATTATGTGATGTAAAAGGAGGTTTCCCCCTCAAAGAGGCTTATTTTCAAATCGTTGAACTATATTTTCTTATATTTTTTGTGATTTGGTTAAATAATAGAAGCTCTTTAAAAAGTTGATTGATCAAGTTCTAGACACAAAAATGATATATTACGACAACAAGCCTTGGGATCCATTTGGAAAAGAATATTGTGTTCCATGACGAGTCCAAGCATATTGAGATTAGGTATCACTATATTAGATACATGGTGCAAAGAGGAGTCATAAGCCTCCATTGCATTTCCGTTGATGAGTAGATAGTGGAGATTCTCACCAAGGCTTTTTCGAAATGGAAGTTCTTGGTCTTCAAACAGCAGCTTGGAATGATGGATGTGATCCTCTCAGGTAAGGTTCATGGCTAATCAAGAACATTGAGCTATGATTTTCCCCTCTGTTTGAGCTCACAAGGAGAGGAATTGAGCCAGAGTGCTTGTGGGGTTGAGGTATCTCTGGACAATAGCATAGTGTGTGATCCTTACCCCTTTCGGTAAGTGTATCTCACCTATTGTCATTGCAGGGCATGTGTGTGATTATTGTCATCTATGGCAAGTAGGTATGTCCCCATAGCATAAAGTCTGGGACTTGACAGAGTATACCCTAGTTAGTATCATACCCACAAGTTAGGCTTGTTGGGATTGTTACTCCCCATCTAGCTAATGGGTGAGGTGACTTGGGCATTTGTGTGATCCTTACCATTTATGGTAAGTGTGTATCTCCCTCTATTCGATGGATGCAAATGTTCTACCACTTAACTCTTGAAGGTCAAGGTGGGAAGGATCAACAAACAATAGGATAGAGTGTGCTCCTTACCTCTCATGGTAAGTTTATCTCTCCTATTGCCGCAGGACAATAGAAGAGGGTGTGATCCTTAACCCTTGTCGTAAGTGTACCTTGCCTATTGCCCTTGGATATAGGGTGTAATCTGGAGCACCCCTATGCCGATTCTTCTTCTTTAGATTCATGAATGTTTAGCATATGAGAAGAGATTAGTAGAGATGAGCAGAGATGAGATATGACTTGATTCAGCGATGACAATGACAAGACATTTGAGATGGGACTAATGATGCGGTCGAAAATTTCTCACTAACTGAGAGGGAGTGTAAATTTGGCATCTCAAGGACAAATTCCCTCCATTGGAAAGCCTTCCACATCCAGAAAATCCCCTTCTAACCTTCAGAAGAATTTAATATGGTCAAGGAAAAATATTATTTTTTAGGTGAAACCCATAAATGCACAAAAGTACAATTCGATTATTGGGTCTCCAAAATTTTGTTCATTTCAACCTCTTTTTTTCCATTTTTCTTCAGTATTTACCATATTTTGCAGCTCCATAACCATGCACTAAGACCATCTTCATGATTAAATATGGGTTTAGACATATTATTTTCCAATACATTTATTTTGGTATTTTGAGTGAATTTATGGTTAAATATTAGAAAAATAACATGTATGCACTTATATCTAATAGTTGGATGAATTTTGTGATGTGTATAGGCCTATTTGAAGATTCCATCACAATCATATTTGGCCTCTAAATCTCAAATTCGAATTTCCTCTTCAAACTCTTAAATAATTGAGGAATATTTGAGATCATTGATCAAGCACATTTCATGGAGAAGAATGATGGAAGTTTGCATAAGTGTCTCCTATCAAAGATAGGAGAGATTTGTAAGAGGATATTAAGAGATGTTAAAGAGAGAGTCCATACCGGTTGCTAGAATTTTTATTTTGTGGAAAAAACCTGTGAACAGTTTTGAAACCAACGTTTCAGACTAACTTAGTGAGTCCATCATCAAGGCAATGAGATTTGTACTTTGAAAAGAGAGAGCGCGAAATTATGGAGCTTATTAATAGTTAATTGAAGAAATTTTTAATGTTTTCTTTTTATTGTCGGCTTACAAATGACTAGTTGATTAT
>APFE031503550.1:0-21362 GCA_000404065.3 Pinus taeda | reverse complement strand
ATATATATTTTTATTTAATATTCAACAATTTAAAGAAACATATAGAAGATGTATATTTTTATTTAATTATTCAAAATTTTAGAAACTAGCAATATTATTTTTCATTTTTGTAAATTAATAATCTCACTCAAAGATGAGTAATTTATTTTTTTTTAATATACATATTTTAATTTACTTTAATTTATAATTATTTAACATGTTATCCAATTTAAATAAATAACAATTTTTTAATTTTGTTTTTGTTTACATAAATTAATGTGAATTTATTTAAATTTTTTAATCTTAATAATTCACTCTTCAACTAATTATATTTAAATTTTAAATAATCAAATAAATAAACTTCATTTTTATATAATATTTTGTTTTAAATTTAATTTTAAATATTATATATTTATATATGGAATAAATATTGATTTTTTTTACAACAGAAAGAAATTCTATATAACTCAGTTGTCAAACCACATTGAGGACATTTCATCCTAGTACTTCATAAGGCTACACTCGTCACTTCACCTAGAATGACCTATGTAGTTCTAAAGGAAACAAACTCCACTTTCTTGTCCAATGGCCCTTATTAGTTTCCTTAAGTCTAAAAAAACTCCCCATTTTTAAGACATAAATATAGGTTTTTTACTATTAAAATAATAGAATATAAAACGTAATAATAAAAAACTTTTAAATAAGATATTATTAAAAACTAATAATCTCACTAATATTACAAATATGTAATTTATTTAATTGTTAGTTGTAATATTTAATTGTTAAAACACATATTGAACTTAATCATTAATTTTTTGAATGCTTAGGGCCATAAAAAAAGACATTTATAGAGTGCTTTGTTGAGGCATTTTGTGGTGCAAATGTTATTGGTTTGAAACTCCATCGGTAAAAAATCAAGCTGTGCTAAGGGTTGGTGTGGGGGAGGCCTAGACCAACTGTGATGTTGAAGTAATTTTAACAACTTAAATGCCCCTCAAAATAAGTAAATGCCATTAAAAGTAAGTAATCTCAAGACTCACATTAAGTAACAAAAACAAATAAACCTTTTAAATAAAGGAGTGTTAACACATTAATAATCTTATTAATATTAAAAATATTTAAATTAATTTAATTTTATATAATAAAGCTTTTATTTTATTTTTAAATAATACAAATTTAATTTTAATTTATTATTAACACATATCAATTCATATATATATATATATCACTTCATGGTATTATTAAAAAAAAATACCAATTACTACCACATTACTATATATTTAAAAATAACTAATTTTTAAATTGTTAAAAATTAATACTAAAAACTTAAATATACTTTAATTATAATGAGTATTTTTTAAATCATTAAAACCTACACTTATCTTGGAATATATAGTTATTAACTTCATAAAACACAATATTAGACTTAAATAACACATAACACTAGCATTCACATGAAACACCAAGAGTATAGATGAAAAAATGTGATATGTTAGGTGATGTAATTATAGCTAAATTTGAATGAAAAAATAAATCTTAATGTTAAATGTAATACAATCAAAGCATGCGCAACTTCCTTCCCAAGTGCTCAATCCAAGAGATACTTTCATTAAAAATTGCATGAAGAGACCTTTATCTTGCATTGCCTCATCCACAATGAACCCTTCACCCTCATATGGTAATGGTTAGAGATCAAATTTTTGTGCAAGTATTCTCGACTTGCGTTTCCATTTATACACGTCTCCATTAGCATGATCAAAGGCCTAGTTCTTTTGATAAGGATTTGCAGCAGCCCAAATTTCTTGTTCTCGAATCAATTCTGATCAAGATGCATCCATAAATTATTCCCATGAAATATTGTTCCGTGGGTGCTTGAAAGACAACCCCTCATGTTTGCAAATCTAAAACATTCATCAAGCTCCAAGGAGAGAAGCCAAATATGTGTGTCTAACCATGAATAGACCAA
This sequence comes from Pinus taeda, assembly GCA_000404065.3. Taxonomy (NCBI): domain Eukaryota; kingdom Viridiplantae; phylum Streptophyta; class Pinopsida; order Pinales; family Pinaceae; genus Pinus; species Pinus taeda. The sequence continues at coordinate 19,417 of APFE031503550.1, read as the reverse complement.
GCTAATCCTTCTTTATTCTTTGCAACCTCAAATACAATATCCTTGAGAGTGTAGTTAAAATTGGTCATAGGTAGCATAAGAAGCTCTTCACAAGGGGGCACGGTTTTCCTTTCTTCCATTTCTGAAAAGAACCTAGGCAACTTACTGATATTTTGTCCTTACTAAAGGGAAGTCTCGACTGAAATGGATGATTTGACAAGGATAAGGGACTGTAGACAAGGAGGTTATGCTGAAGAGTGCTTAAAAAAGTGGTAGCAAAACTCAGATCTCAACGACCTCAAAGGCCTTCCTGTAATAGTATCACGGGGAATGTGGAAAGATAGAAATGATGAAATATTTGATGACAGGTATATAACTCTTCTTCAAGTGTCTTCTAAGGTGAGTGAATCTTCTCCAATTTCAAATCTTTTTCATCAATCCCTACACAGAAAAAGTTGATTAGTGCTCTTATGGACAAGTCTAGAACATGGGGATTACTTAGATGGATCTAGTCAAGGTACCCAAAAAAAGGGAGCGAGAGGTGTTCTCTATCCCAAATTCTCAATAACTCTGAGTGTATCAATTTTAAAATAGATTTAGGTGAGGATCCCTAACAATACTCTTAAAACTAGCAGCTCACAGTGGCATTTAAAAAATACAAGTGTTTGGTGACTCAATGTTGTAGGATAGTGTACCCTCAGATCATCTTCTACTAGGTATGCAGGATAGTGTACCCTCAGATCATCTTCTACTAGGTATGAGCACACATGGCCGATATGGGCATATTCTATTACAACAACATTACACAAATCCATGCAACATTAAATTCCAAACAACATAATGATATGTAGGTGAGAATGCAACAATAAATAGATAGTAAGGGCACATCACAAATTTTAGTATTACAACAATAAGGGAACATGCATGCATGGATGCACCAGCCATAAATAGAATAGAATAGGTTTATCATTAGACTTCAGGTTAAAGATAAAGTGCTAAAGTTAGATGAGACGCTTCTGTTTTATTTTTCACAGTCTTTCTGAATTCAATTTTTATCATTTAGATAAAGTGCAGATCGAGATATCTAAGCAATATATTTATTTTTATGAACCATAGGTGTCACTTATAAGAAAGAGTAAGAGTATGGATATGTAATAGGGTTATTTTTAATTCTTACACAAAATCCTCTCTAGCAAAGTTTCTAGCAGATTTTTCCTCAGCAATATGGAATAGCAGTAACATGGGCTTTTGACATTGATTTATGTGTTCCAATGTATGTATTCCAACTGTGTTTATAGATTATAGTGAGATTCAAATTACAGTTTTGATTAACCTTTAAATTTAGAAAGTGTTGATTTTCATTAGAAGAAGAATATGTTTACAATGAGTTAGATAAATTCATAAAGGTATCACAGAGATTTGCTGAAACCTTCTAAAATTCCTTGAATAGATAGTAGGACTACTACCTATGAAAGGGAGCTGTCACTAGGCTCCAGGGGTCAGATGCTGTGATCCATGCTAGAGGATGAGGACTTTGAGAAGGTTCAAGAGTTTAAGGGTCTTGTAGAAAATCAAATAGGTATAAAGAATAAGGTGTTAAGGTTGGACAATGAAAAGGAGTATACCCCAAAGGAGTTTGATACCTTGTGCTTGAAAGAAAGAATCAAGAAAACTTTGATAATTCCCTACAATCCTTAGTAGATTTGGGTTGCAAAGAAAAAGAACAAATCTATCATAAAATAGTCAAATCCATGATTCATGATCTAATTCTGCTCATGTGCCTCTGTGTATAAACATGTCTTATCATTGTTTATATTTTTAATAGGTATCCTCACAGAATTTTGAAGGATAAGACATCAATAGAGGAATTCAGAAGCGAAAGAGAACAAACACAGATATAAGTGCTACAAAATTAGCTGGCAGTGATTCTCCTTCTCTAAAGTGTTTTTCCTTTATCACTTGGTTAACCAACATGTCACTATGTAACAAAAGGAAAACATCAATTAGGCATTGAGATATTAGATTAGAGGAACCAGGTTTGCATGAGCATTCTGAAGATAGTTGTATCTCTCCAAGAATATGCTAAAAAAATCATTTTGTCAAATATACATTGTTCAACCAATCCAACAATTTCCTGCATGTTATATTTATGGTACAAGATGAATCCATTCATGTTGAAATTGAATTTGCATTTATTTTATGCCTTATCATGAACAACGATTTGGCAATCTATGGTTGGTATGGCCACTGCTGTTTTTAATTTTGACATTAGTGAGTCTTGATATTTGATTATGCAATTTTTTGCAGACTTTCTCTAACTCCCTCAATCTCCACTGCATCCCCTGCAGGTCTGAGTTCAACTCTTGATTTTCCTCACAAATCACAGAACTATAATCAAGCTCTTTTGAGTACAAAATTACTGGGCTGCTGCCTGTGACTTTTTCTTCCTGGGGAAAATTCATCCTGCTATCACTATTGGAACGAAAGGAATCTGAACTTTTCACATAATAACTATCAAGTGTGCTTCTCATCTTTGCTTGTTGCAACAACAGGACCTATATTGCTATTCTCAATGGACATCTAGAATTTTCACTATTGGAACGAAAGGAATCTGAACTTTTCACATAATAACTATCAAGTGTGCTTCTCATCTTTGCTTGTTGCAACAACAGGACCTATATTGCTATTCTCAATGGACATCTAGAATTTTGTGCAATGTGTTTGCTTGCTTCAAAAGAGAGTTTGTGGTAATTCATCTATTTGCAAAAGCCCATTTATTCTTCTTCACACAATGTTGGGTGTACCTGTTCAAAAAACAAATTTAGATCATTCTGATGTAGGGAAAAAATCATGTTCAATGACATTTTTTTACTAGCAGCACAGATTCTGAGAATCACAATTTTTCAAACCAGCTTCTATTAAACATACTCAGCTATAATTCAATTCTAAGAAATCAATAGAAGCGTTAAAGAACCGAAGGTTAAGAAGTCTGTTCACATTATGAACGATTTAGGTCAGATGAAGCTCAAGATACATATACAAGGCTCTGTAAAGCACATTACAGGAATCGTATCATCTCGCAATGATTCAAGAAGCAACTGAAATTTGGAGGGCTTGAGATTGACATCGGCGGCCACCTCCGTAATATACTTGTCCATGAGGCTACCCACCCTCAACCGACTCCAGTAGAAAATTCCAGAAGTGGGCTCGACGATGCCAGTGGCCAATTCAGGCAGATAAACCATAGCCAGATCAATAAGGAAAATCCGTACATATCTGAGAACAAGATCCACATCATAGAGGCAACCCATCCCTTGGGGTGCAGGAATCACTAATCAGTATGTTATGAAAAATTACATTCGTTATTTACAATTGCGAGTGCCATCAAACACTCGTTGCATGCATAACCACACCCATACTGTATACACCTTATTGTACATTCCTACATAGATGTGTGTGTATAGATTTATATGTATGTATCTGTATGTATTTTTGTTATTATTTTAATTTTGTCTTCATTATGAACCCATACACACTGTCATATTACAGGAATTCCCAGAATGACGATGGATTGGCCTTTACTCTTAAAAAATCGCTCTCAGAACAACAAAAGGCCTTGCTTATCTCCATTCTAGTCTAACAACAAACACTCCTATCATTCATAGGGATTTCAAGTCCACCAATATTTTTCTTGATGAAGACTTCGAGCCCAAGGTATCCATCACCTTTCTCTTTCTTTTCCAAAAGAGCTCCATTAACAGAACAGAGGCTTACTACCTGCAAAACAATTAGTATAATCTATATATCAATTGCTTTAGGAAATTCAGTTTTTCTCAAATTTCAATTGTTTACATCATTATTTCAAGAAAGTTCAACTTCCAATGTTCCCCTCCTTGACTGAAATTTTGTTGTCTAGATATCAGATTTTGGCCTTGCCAAACTAATTCCCTATGAAGATGGGATGTATGTACGCACGAGAGTTCTTGGTACCTTTGGTTATTTTAATCCTGAATATAAGCGGTATGTATTTCACTTTAGAATCCATTTTACTAATAATCATGCAACTTTCTTCTTAGGGAAAATTTCATTGAATGGTAAAATCAAATATACCTCACAAGAAATCTCTACTCCAGTGAACCAAAATAATCATCAACAGCTTCCTTGAAACACACCTTTCTAACACTACGAAATCTAAATTGATAAGAGTACTTGAATCGAACTTAATTTATATGGCACTCAGAACTTGGAAATCACTCTTGAGTTGTTTGTTATAACAAAATTGTTTATTTATTTGTATGGAAGTTCCTTTCACTTCAATAAATTGATTATATTTAAGAAACCTTAATGAATACTAGACTATTAGACAATTCAAAGTTGACACTGCCTATATACTGCAGCGTATTGAAACATAATGTATATTGGCACAACATATTAAAAATTAAGATTCTTAGTCTTTGCTTACTTTATGAAACTGTACAATTTAACAAAAGATGGCCAAATTTAGATTTAACAGAACCTTAAAATAATTGACATTGGTTTGAAGACAGATGCTTGCTCTCTTCCTTTTAAGCTATGAACATCCACAACCTATCAAGAGTTGGGGCACTGTTTACACTGTCTGCATATACCACCCCTACTGAGTGAAGGAACTTGATGGCTTAACCATGGAACAACCCATTTCCTCCCTGTGGAGTTGACTTAACCCTCAAGGGAAATAGAAACATGATGTAGGAGGAATTAAACATTAGTTGGGATTGAGACACTGCCCCACTTTTACCATCCGAGTGCACCTATCATGGCTCTTGACAGAAACTTTGGCTCTTGACAGAAACTTTAATACAATGTAGTTGACAGTAACCAAAAACTTATTATTATATGTTTCTTATACAAAGTAGATGCCTGGAATTAAACAACCCACAAAGAAATTAACTCGATATTCATGGATTTATAATAGGATTTAACTTTTTTGGAGGATCAACCTGTTGGGAACTATTTTCTTTGTTGCCTGGGCTAATGATTTTACCATTATTCAATAATAATAAAGGCTAACTTTGCAATTAGAGCTCTAATATTCACTTCTAAGGACGTTTTAGCATCAAGGCTACATAAAGTTTTTCCTTCAAAACAAGAGTGCCACATTTGAGCTATTGAAGTATTATTTCTTGATAAATTCAGGGGATCCTTGAGAATGGTGATTAATGTATATTTCTATCTAGTCTTAGTTCATCCTTACAGTCCTCTAAGCACTAATGATATTTAAATGTTATCTCTAAATGTTTGAATTTCTACTTGAGGTTGTATTGGTTATAAAACTTGGAGTTCTTATGGTGCCATTAGAATTTGATCTTGAACTAATTTTGATAAATGTTAAATTTTTGCAAAATTAACATGTGGGCTTTGGATTTTTCTTTGTTATGCTCGGGATAGCATGATCTATTTGAGATGGAAGTTTTTGTTCTTTTTTCCTATTTCTGTCCTCCATTTTATGTTTGTGTCGATCCCATAGTGCACCATTTTCAATGTTCATAAACATCCCTAGTTGGGGAAGTTTTCTTAGAATAACGAAATATAGGTGCTCTATTAGGGGAAGAATAATGAAATAAAATCTTCAGACAAATTTTGCAAAGACCATATTTTCATTTACGGGATCTCTCAGCTTCATTCAGCCATCCGCTGTACTTTGTTCACTGTAATGAATCATTCAAGTATCCTTTGGTATCTCTCAGCTTCATTCAGCCATGAGCGGTACTTTGTTCACTGTAACTAATCTTTCGGGTATCCTTTGGGATCTCTCAGCTTCATTCAACATGAACTCTGCTTTGTTCAATTTTCTACAACACTCTGTAATTATGCTTCAACATTTTATAAGAGAAAAAATATTTCATAATAGATTCATCACACGATTGATAAATAGTAGCTGAAATCAAGATGCATATAGCACTTCAAATACTGTTTCTCTTGTTCAAATGCTTGAAAATGAAGTTAAAACAGTGATGCTTAATGCTTCACCAGAATCCAAACCTGAGGGCCTGAGCCCTTTTTCAGCGACCTAGCTTATATTGGTTCCAATTGATCGAATCATGTACCATTAAAAGCAACAAAATATCGCAGTAACAGATACAGATGAGATAAAAAAAATGCACATATCATAAGATTTTTTTTCAAATATCTGCTAAATGCATCATCATGTACAACAACAAACCTCTTATATCTAGAGCTAAGTCCACCCTTAGGGACAATGAAGCTTTGCAAAATAGCAAAAAATTGGATGGGCTCATTGCCCTCAAAGATATTAAGCCTGAACCCATTGTGCTTTCAGTGACTCTGCCATTTTACTCATTAGTGATAGGATAGTAGTTCTTTCTTCTGAAACACTCCTTTTTCAGTCCAAGTGCAAAGCAAGTATTCTTCCTTTTCCTCTCCAGGATAAGTGTATCTCATAATATAACAATCACCACTGTAAAATTTGCATTGTTCATTCTATGGCATAGGAATTTGTTTTTACCATTTGCTCATCAAACCTTACCAGTACAATCAATAAATGGTTGATTTTCCTCTTTTACTAGAGTTTCTTTGAGAAGGCTCTTAACATTAAATCCTTGTAGTTTCAGCAAGGTTGCTACTTTGCCTCTTCCATTTTCAGATATAGGTGTATCTGTACTTTGAGGCCATGCATCAAAATTTGATTTAAACATGACAGTTTCAAATCCTTGCATAATACGAGTTACATGAGCTTGCTTCAAATTTCTTTTACTGGAAATCAACTCTTCTACAGCTTAGCTTGATGCTTTTCTATACTCAAGTGATGTGTTCCTACCCATCCAAATAAATATCTCAATTCCACAATCTAACATGAAGCTCTTGTTTGTGTCATGTCTCTTGTCAATGAATTTGCTTCAATGGGTTTTGCATGACCTTGTTGTATGCATAATAGCTTTGTTGGAAGAGCTTAAGGTTTGATTCATGTCATTGTTGGACTTCTTGGCAAGAGGAGCAAAGCCACCAAAACAACTCCAAAACTCCAGTGTCGGTCAGCTACAAATTTGCCATCCTCAATTGTAGCCACTTCACACTTCCCATCATGATAATTATCTCTGATATATTGAACAACCTCTTAAACTTTAGCCTTCTTTTGAGAGGATGAGTTGGATCCATTAAACTGAAATGCTTTGGATTTTGTATCCAGAATAAAAATGTCATCATGATTTAAAGATGACCAAGAATAAGGCACCTCTGTCACGTGCACAATATGTGTTCCCTTGCATGCAAATAAGTAAACTGAATATGTTTTCTTCTTGACATGTTTGAATCCTGAAGCAACACCACCTTCTTTCGGTATGATGCAAGGCTTAAAATATGATAGAAACTTATATGTTTTATGCCATTGACTCTCTCTATGCTTCACTGCACGTGCTTGAAGAGTTGCATCCAATTCAATAGTCTTGACTGCTATTGCACCAGCTTCATCCTTACTTGTATCTTTGTCACGCCAATAATGGATATCATAGCGAAAAACACCACTTTTTAAAGTTGTTGTCTTTTGCAGCTCCATACACCTGTTCTGTAGTAGAACCTATGCCCTAATTTGTTTTTTGGAACTGTGTGAAATTCTCTTGGCTTCATTATGAGGATGAAGCCTAATACTACTTATTTCTTTGATCTAATCATAAATAACACCTTGAAGGGATGACATTCATTTTACATTTCAATACGACTGATGCAACTCAGATTTTCTGAAAAATTCTCATGTTCTTAACTTCTCACATGAGCTTAAATTCAAAGAACAAAGACCATATTGACTCAGATTTTCTAAAAAATTCTCATGTTCTTAACTTCTGAGTTGAGCTTAAATTCAAAGAACCCAGTGGCATTGATTGAGGTTGCACTAATGACCCAAGTTAAAGAATTAAGGTTTGACTTAAAGAATCCAAAAAAAGATGTCAAGAATAAACATGAGAAGACTTGTTGCATTTGTGTGTCAGTCATAAGTCAAAGAACCCACTAGTATAAATTCAGACCAAGTTAAAAGCCTCATTGATAACATCATACAATTAGCACACATTCACTTTGAAATAATGAAACAAATTTTAATAATTTGATCTTGGATTCAAGAAACTCGTGCATATTCTCTAAGGCTAGGATCGGAATTACTTTCAACTGATTCCGACTTAATTCATGAAAATGTACAGTAGTAACTCTTACTATATGGAAGGCATGTATACTATTCAAACAACACAAACTTGATTGATATGAAGCCAGTTTAAAGAACCTATTCATATTAATGCAACTTATTTGGATCATTTATTTGGAATGGTTGAGCTTAGATTAAAGAAAATATTTGGAGTTAATGCATTCACCAAATACCTCCTTATATAATATGGCCTTTAAAGTAAGAAATCTATTGCCACTATTATTCAAGTCAGATTAAAGAATTTGATTTTAGTGTCATGAGAAGAATTGGCATAACATTTTTGCAATTAGTGTCTACTTGAAAACCATTTACAATATTAACTCAGGCTGGATTAATGAACCTATCTACACTAATCTAGACATAAATGAAATAGCTCTCATTTGTACTGTTTGATTTTGAGTTTTGGGTAGGAGAAACTTGGAACTCAAATGACACTCAAAACTTCTTAACCACCCATGTTCTCACAGTTCATGGGTGCTTACCCACTTATGGTTCCACTCACAGAAATCTGCATGATACATGGAACTCTCTAATCACCTAACCCAATAGCCAAGGTGAATAGTAACCTCCCCACAAGGGAGAGGAAAACAACAAACTCCCATTAATTTTCCTGTGTATGTTTATCTGAGGTAAACTGAAAGAACCTGCCTCTGGTATTCATCTGAGGTAAACTGAAAGAACCTGCCTCTGGTATTCATTTGAGTTAGGTTAAAGAACCCATTTAAGTTGAGAAGTCAAAGAAATTTTTCTGTGATTAGGACTTTCTTATAGTTAGCCCGTTGATAGTGCTTATTGAGGCCAAACAGAAAAACTCATTTGTGCTGATTCATACAATTTTGATTAACACATTCATATGATTGGGGATTCCTATTAAGATCCATTGCCACTAGTAAGAATTCAGGGCACATCAAAGAACTTAATTGTAATGGCTCAGCCTCCCTTGAAACAATTTAAAAAAATAAAACAAATTGTATCTATGTAGGCAATATTAAAGAGTCTCTTTTAGAGAATCCATCTAGGGCTTACCTCAAGATACATATCCAAGGGTGTGTAAAGCAAATTATTTCACTGATGCTGCTGTTGCCAATGGAATTATCATGACACAACATATTATTTTTGCTCTCATCTAAAGCATGTTTTGTTTTTTTCTAGTCGGCAATTGTATGTTTATGCTATACAATTTTTTTAACAGGCAGAAAGTTTGCTTTATACTATCAATATTCCTAGGCTTTATGCTATCAATATTCCTCAGCTTTAATTTAACCAAACCAATCAATGATGGGGCATGTTGATTCCCATCAGATGGTATAATAAGAGCCCAAGAGAATAAAATGCTCTAAAAGCTAGCCTATTGATAGTGTTTATTGAGGCCAAACAAAAAAACTCATTTGTGGTGATTCATACTATTTTGATCAACACATTTGTATGATTAGGGATTCCTATTAACATCCATTGTTGCTGGTAAGAATTAGGGGCACATCAAAGAACTTAATTGAAATGGCTCAGCCTGGCTCTAAACAATTTTAAAAAATAAAACAAATTGTATTTATAGGGGCAATATTAAAGAGTCTGTTTTAGAGAATCCATCTAAGGCTTACCTCAAGATACATATCCAAGGCTATGTAAAGCACATTCCTTCAATGATGTTGGTGTTGCTGTTTCCAATGGAATTCTCATGACACAACATATTATTGTTGCTCTCATCTAAGGCATGTTTTTCTTTTTTCTAGTTGGCAATTGTATGTTTATACCACACAATTTTTTTAACAGGTAGAAAGTTGGCTTTATACTATCAATATTCCTAGTCTTTATGCTATCAATATTCCTCGGCTTTAAGTTAACCAAACCAATAAATGATGGGGCATGTTGATTTAGTTTTGGAAAACTGATTGACATCTTTTCATGTGATTGAGTTTGAAAAGGCAAACTATCTTCTAGTTGGAAATGAAATTTCAGTGTAAAGATGTGGATGATAGGTGTCTAATTTTTTCTATAAAACCTAACAGTTAGGCATCTTCGCCATAAACTGAAAGAACCTCAATTTCGTATTCATTTGAGTTAGACTAAAGAACACATTTAAGTTGAGAAGTCAAAGAAATTTTTATACGATTAGGAATTTCTTATAGTTAGCCCATTGATAATGTTTATTCAGGCCAAACAGAAAAACTCATTTGTGCTGATTCATACAATTTTGATTAACACATTCTTATGATTGGGGATTCCTATTAAGATCCATTGCTGCTGGTAAGAATTTGAGAGCACATCAAAGAATTTAATTGTAATAGCTTGACTCCAAACAATTTAAAAAAATAAAACAAATTGTATCTATGGAGACAATATTAAAGAGTCTGTTTTAGAGAATCTATCTAGGGCTTACCTCAAGAGACATATCCAAGGCTCTATAAAGCACATCAGATGAATCTCTTGCATCATCTGGCAATGATTCAAGAAGCAACTGAAATTTGGAAGGCTTCAAATTGACATAGCTGGCCACCTCCGTAATATACTTGTCCATGAGACTACCCACCCTCTTCAGCTGACACCAGTACCAAATGCCAAAAGTGGGCTGGGCTGTGCCCATGGGGAATTCAGGCACAAAAACCTTTGCCTGATCCATGAGGAAAATCTGCACATATCTGAGAACAAAATCCACATGATAGAGGCAACCCATCCCCTCAGGTGCTGAATCAGTATGTTATCCAATATAGCATTGTCCAACTGTGATCCAATCATATTGTCTAGTTGTTTGGTGCATAATTTAGAGGCATTTAACACAGTGACCACTCTTAGGATCCAAAACAAGCTCCTACATGTGACTGTTGTTCTCTCCAAAGAATGAAGCAAACCCACAACAATTTCGAGATTTTCCCTATGCATTTTATGGGCATAGCCGTGCATAATCTGCTCGTCCCTCCCACATTTTTTCTTGGGGGATATGGAGCTGTAGCCAAGCATGGGCAAGCAAGACTTCACGTAATGCTAAATACATCTGCTGATACACCAGTTGTCCATTTTCACAGAGCACCCGATGACAGGCTAAGTTAGTAGAATTCGCTGGAGGTAGGCTAAATTCTGGCAGAGGAGAAAGGAGCCATTCTTCACCTTGCATTTACATATGGTCCAACCGCAGTTCCAATACCACCTGCACCACGTCATCGGCAATTCCAGTACCACTTGCACCACTCCGTTCTGGTGATTCAGTTGTTGATTAGCAGTTTCACCCATTGAACCAGTAGCAGATCCAGGCACAGTAGTAGATTCATATGTCGATGTTGTTGATTCAGCAGTTTCACCCATTGAACCAGTAGCAGATCCAGGCATAGTAGTAGATTCATAAGTCGATGAAGGAGTAGTATGGTATATAGAAGAAAAGGCACAACCAGTAGTTCCAAAACCATTCGATCCAGTAGGACAGTAGTTGTTTCTGATCAAGAAGAGGTTACGGTGGAGACCGAGAAGAGGTTACGGTGGAAGAAGCAGTAGAGGGAAAGGGAATTAGTGGAGACTGCCGCTCCAAGAAGTTCTTGGTATGCATTTTTGCTATAACTTTTTAATTAATTACGCCGTAAGGCGTTTCCATTTGAAATCAACTTTCCTCTTGGTTTAAGTGTACATTTCTGAGCCTTTGATTTAAGTGTTAGACGATGAAACTAATCTCATCCATCCAATTGATGAGACCGGGCAGATAGACGGTTGTTGGCCAGATGAAATGAAAAATTTGAATCGCTTGATAAATCCGGTCAGGGTTTCATAGTCTGCGATTGTGTGTATCTCCGGCCCGAGCAGGTACTGAATTCGACCTTGGAACCGGTGAAGCTTCTTCTTGTTTTCGTTAGAGTTTCTAACTTCTTGTTCTGGTTCTTGTTAGGGTTTCTAACACTTTTGCCCCATTCTTTTTTTGCAGGTCGCAAGAATTATGAAGACCGTGCTGCCTCTGTTCAATCGCTCTCACATTTGAATTCCTGGCAACGATTGAATCTTGGATTGAATACCAGCTGATTCAAGGTTTACAGCCGAATTTTCTTTTGGTACCTTACTTTTATCAATGCGATTAGCGAATACCAATTGAAGAGTTAGGAGATACAGCCAAATCTTCTGCTAGAAGCTTCTTACCAGTAAAAGAATCAAGAAATACAGCCACATCTTCCACTCGTACCTTAGCTTTATCAACGGACTGTCAGTTGAAGAAGCAGGATATACAGACGAATTCTCCACTGGTACCTTGGTTTTATCAAGACCAATACGTGTTGAAGAATCAAGAAATGTAGCCAAATCTTCGAATGGCGCCTTAGTTTTATCAACACGAACACCAATATCTGCTGCATATCTCTTTAAAAAGTAAGTTCCAACCACCAATGCAAGACTTAGTGAGCTATTACACATATCTCGATTGTCATAGGCGAAACCTGAAGCAGAACGAACACCATCTATAAGCAGAAAAGAAAAATTTACCTGTTGGTTTTGACATGATCATCTATCCAGTTCTGTTCTTTGTAAATATGATCAAGTTAACAATTTGAAAGGTACTCACCAAGACCCGAACCCAAATTCTGCACATCTAATTTTTGAGAATATGGGGACTGAAACATTTAGTGTTTTGTATGTTTTGTACCCAATCGATAACACTTTTTGAATCTCGGAAAATCTAATACAAACTATCCTCAACCATTTTGCCACTATGAGAACAACCCATAATGCAATGAGTTCAAATATACCTCTAATAGTCTGGGTGTTGCCTCAAACTTTTCATTGAAACAACTAACTAATGGGGAAATTTTCATTGTTAGCAAAGAATTTCCTTGGTGGACAGATTCTTCTGCTGAAAACAATTTTCTTATTCCTTTGTCTTTTTTAGAGATCTTTCATGGCCATGAAACAGATTTCTGTTTTAGTTTAGATAACAAAGAAGATGCAGGAAACGAGCAGAAGGGAATGTCGTTAAAATGCATTTTCTGAGAATGTTTATGAATGCTTGCTTTTTCAGCATGGCCATAAATTTTTTCGGCCATATTTCCAATCTTTTTGTCTGTAGATGAGGTTCATTACATATGCTTATTGCATTTTTCATTGCCTACTAACACATCAATCTCTTGGCAGAATACTCATTCCATGGCAACAGTAAATGGAGCCAACTACATTCCAGCTGTACAGACCTGTGATTTGCTGTTTTTTCTTGGAAATAACCCACAACGGAAATCTCAATCTGTCGATAGTTTGTCATCCACCTTAACAAGGGCAAGATGGATGGTGCTATCAGGCAAGAGGTCGTTCAAACCCTCTTTTTACTCTTTAAGCACAAAGCAAATGTTTTCAAAGGAAGGAGGCAGCCGAATTCAATGCGCTGGCAAAAGCATTACAATGCGTTCCCACTCTGCATCATTTGATGTTTCACTGGTTCAAGGCTCGACCGTGTGGGATGGTGTACTACTCTAAGGGCTTCGGCATTACCAAGTTTAATTCCTATAAATGCCTGTAAATTGCACTCAATTAAGTTAGCTCTTATGCACTGAATCTAGCATAGTTCGTGTTGTAGCATTGCTCAAGCCTGACATCTATATATACATGGTTTTCAAATGCCTGGTTATTATTTGATACAGTTAAAGTAAAATATTAAACACCTGCAAGGCCTATATATATCCTGACTGTTGCATAGAAATCAAGTATGATGATATTTTGCATATATTTTGACAGTGGAGACACCCAAGTCGATGGCCAATACTAATTTTGATTGAAGATGGCATATTGAGTGAGCAAAATATTAAATTTTGCGCAACCGAGATAGCAATCAGATAAGGTTATCAGTCAATGTAAACTTAAATTTCATTTTGAGATACGATGACACAGATGTGCAGGTTATGCATTTATCATCGGTGGCTCGTACCTTCTTTAGAGAGTGGCAGTGTGCAGAGTTGGGGTTCCTTTGATCCAATTCAATCCAACCCATTCTGAAATTGGAAGAAGAAACGAAATGGGCGGTTGTAGTTGCCATTGTAGCCATATAACTTCCAATTACATGGCATGGATGGAGTGGAGCATAGATTTTATATTTGTACCAGTCAATTTAGAGAGCTATCTCTTGATCATTTAACCCAAAATTGATTTTGAAATTGGGAATGTGTGCCGATTTTTTTAGCATTGTCTTTTCTTTTGCGAGGACTAGTTATTGAAAACATGTAAGTTTTAGTCGTGAGGTTTAGTTATTGTCACAACACAAATTTTAATGTCTCATCCTCATCCTCTTTATGTGAATAGTATTTCGTCTTTTTTTTTTAAAGAGTTGGCGTTTTCTTATTAATCTTTGTCTTGGATTATAGCATTCATTTTGCTGTGTTAGGGTGTGTTGTTTATGGGTTATTTGGTTGTGTTTTTATAATTTTAATCAAAATGTTATGAATCAATTTTCCTCTTGGGTTACTTGTACATTTCTGAGCCTTTGATTTAAGTGTTGACGATGAAACTAATCTCATTCATTCATTCATCCAATTGATGAGACCGGGCAGATAGACGGTTGCTGGGGAGATGAAATGAAAAATTTGAATCGCTTGATAAATCCGGCCAGGGTTTCATAGTCTGCGATTGTGTGTATCTAGGGTTTCATAGTCTGCGATTGTGTGTATCTCCGGCCCGAGCAGGTACTGAATTGAATTCGACCTTGGAACCGGTGAAGCTTCTGTTGGTTTAGAGGTTCTTGTTTTCGTTAGAGTTTCTAACTTCTTGTTCTTGTTCTTGTTAGGGTTTCTAACACTTTTGCCCCATTCTTTTTTTGCAGGTCGCAAGAATTATGGAGACCGTGCTGCCTCTGTTCAATCGCTCTCACATTTGAATTCCTGGCAACGATTGAATCTTGGATTGAATACCAGCTGATTCAAGGTTTACAGCCGAATTTTCTTTTGGTACCTTACTTTTATCAATGCGATTAGCGAATACCAATTGAAGAGTTAGGAGATACAGCCAAATCTTCTGCTAGAAGCTTCTTACCAGTAAAAGAATCAAGAAATACAGCCACATCTTCCACTCGTACCTTAGCTTTATCAACGGACTGTCAGTTGAAGAAGCAGGATATACAGACGAATTCTCCACTGGTACCTTGGTTTTATCAAGACCAATACGTGTTGAAGAATCAAGAAATGTAGCCAAATCTTCGAATGGCGCCTTAGTTTTATCAACACGAACACCAATATCTGCTGCATATCTCTTTAAAAAGTAATTTCCAACCACCAATGCAAGACTTAGTGAGCTATTACACATATCTCGATTGTCATAGGCGAAACCTGAAGCAGAACGAACACCATCTATAAGAAGAAAAGAAAAATTTACCTGTTGGTTTTGACATGATCATCTATCCAGTTCTGTTCTTTGTAAATATGATCAAGTTAACAATTTGAAAGGTACTCACCAAGACCCGTACCCAAATTCTGCACATCTAATTTTTGAGAATATGGGGACTGAAACATTTAGTGTTTTGTATGTTTTGTACCCAATCGATAACACTTTTTGAATCTCGGAAAATCTAATACAAACTATCCTCAACCATTTTGCCACTATGAGAACAACCCATAATGCAATGAGTTCAAATATACCTCTAATAGTCTGGGTGTTGCCTCAAACTTTTCATTGAAACAACTAACTAATGGGGAAATTTTCATTGTTAGCAAAGAATTTCCTTGGTGGACAGATTCTTCTGCTGAAAACAATTTTCTTATTCCTTTGTCTTTTTTAGAGATCTTTCATGGCCATGAAACAGATTTCTGTTTTAGTTTATATAACAAAGAAGATGCAGGAAACGAGCAGAAGGGAATGTCGTTAAAATGCATTTTCTGAGAATGTTTATGAATGCTTGCTTTTTCAGCATGGCCATAAATTTTTTCGGCCATATTTCCAATCTTTTTGTCTGTAGATGAGGTTCATTACATATGCTTATTGCATTTTTCATTGCCTACTAACACATCAATCTCTTGGCAGAATACTCATTCCATGGCAACAGTAAATGGAGCCAACTACATTCCAGCTGTACAGACCTGTGATTTGCTGTTTTTTCTTGGAAATAACCCACAACGGAAATCTCAATCTGTCGATAGTTTTTCATCCACCTTAACAAGGGCAAGATGGATGGTGCTATCAGGCAAGAGGTCGTTCAAACCCTCTTTTTATTATTTAAGCACAAAGCAAATGTTTTCAAAGGAAGGAGGCAGCCGAATTTAATGCGCTGGCAAAAGCATTACAATTCCATCAGAATCAGAGGAAAACCCGGCAAATGTTTGGTTTGATTCTATGGAGAAGGAAGACCCTGTGGCACAATTCAAGATGTCTGACTTTGAGCTGTGCAACCATGTTAGTATAGGACTTTCAGGCTGGGTAAGTAGCTTCGCTGCTATCGAAATAGCTCCCTTACTATTCTGAATAAAAAGTATTCTTGAACTGACCTAGAAAGACATGGAGTCCGCATAATTTTATTGGGTTTACTTTTCTTGAAGGTATTTGATACTTACGATGCAAGTATTGTAGATTTTGCTGAAATGGGTCTCTGGTTTGGGTTGCCATGCAGAAAGATGAAGTGGTGTTCGAAGCTATTGTCAGAAATTCTGAGAGGTAAGTTGCTTTTAGTGACTTTATCTTATACCTTATCTGAAATATACTCCAAACTAGACGCATTTATATAACCCCTGACTCGAAAGATCTTAATGGATGTGAAGCCCTCTGAAAAATTCTAGAGTGGTATTACGGCAACTTACAGGGTCTCATGCGCAGCGCAGGGGCAGACGTGCTTTAGAGGTGAGCATTGCTATTATTTGTTTTTTTCTTAGTATTGTATTTAGTCAATTGCTTATTATACCTGGCTTGTTTTGTTATCTAGGTTCTGAGAAAACTTGCTCCTCACTAGTTTATGTATCGTTCATATGCAACAAGAGTCCACGGATATATACTTCCATCTGGTGCTATGGATCAGTGCTCATTCACCTTAGTGCATGGAGTAAGTCAACTGTAGTGCCCTTCAAATCTATTAGTAGCAAGGAAAGCAGTAGGTTAGGACCTGGGTGCAACAAAGAATGGTGATTATGGAACTGGTTAATTGAGTTGTTGGATATTTGGTAACATAATTTATTTCCAAGACTATATATTTAGAAAGTGGCTTCTTCCAGAACAGTTGGTCTCCTAAGGCCTTCCATGATACTTACTTATTATATTGTGACAGTACTATGGGAGCTACTCCCTGCACCATTGGCTGCTACTCACAGACTGGCTTCCAGCGCTGGAAGCTAAGCTTGCTTTAGATGAAGACTGTGCAAGAAGAGTGGGAGATGACACAACTGGTGGACCTGCTGCATCTCGGTAATCAAGGCTTATCCGAATGTTGATGAGAGACCTTTTAATTGGGGTAAAACTAATTTCATAACTATTTTGGTGTTTAGCCCGTAGATTGCTCTAGAGTTTACTTAGCTGAGATCTTTGACTGCTCATATCACCATTATGCCCAGGTGAACTATTTGCATAGCCATGGACTTGCACATACCGAGTTACGCCTGGAGAATGTTCATATAAGTTGTGTAGATAGACATGTCAAGGTAATTTCTAGTTACGCTGTAACCCCAATGAGGCCGTTGCCTACGAAGCTGCATAGCAATGTAGACCAATTTTACTTCCAGTTTTGGGTAGAAAAACATAAAAAAGAGTAATGAAGATTATTCAGTTCGTATTCGAAGATAGACTGCATTAACCACCAGCTTATACAGGTATTTGTGCATGGATTTCAGATTTGAGAATGAAGTCAGTCCTGATTGGAACGTGACCTATGCTCAGCAAGATCATATATGTTGAAAATTATGTGTGAATGGATTGAACCATTGAACTAGATTTTGGTCTTAATAAACTGCTTGGCATGAGCATCAAAATGTTGTTGTTGAGGAGGTCTTCTTCATCCACTGCTCAGACAACCACATATATTGATTCATTATATGCCATTATATGGAGGCATGGGCTTTTATTCAACAATAATTAAAGCTAGGTCAGAAGAGCTGAAAACAAATCTATTTGCAAAGTGCATGGAGCCTATAGAAAAGTGTTTGACATGCTAAGATGGTAAGAGATTCATCCCTGATATTGTTTTGGTTAGTGAGAATTCTCAATCACAACAGTTGTTGCAGGATTTCTTTGATGGGAATGAGCTCTGCAAAAGCATTAATAATGATTAGGTTGTTTACGGAGTTGCATTGCAAGTTTCCATTCTAAAAGGAGGCAATGGGTGTTTCTTATTCAATTCTTTTGAAGTAAATTTGTTTCTGTAGTTTAGTTATTTTGAGAGCTAATCCTTGAAATAATTGAAGAAACCACAAAAGAGAAACTCTATACATACATGTTTCCTATCATGTTGGAAACTCTATACATAAAGTAACTAACATTTATATGAAACAACTTGCTCTTTTTTGTCCTTCTCAAATTCTTCAATGATCTCTTAAAGTACATAATTGTTTTATAAGCTTCCCAAGAACCTTAATATGTTCCTCGGTTGGAAAACTAAAATGATATTTTATTATTAAACAATGTCATTCTATGTAGAGTTGAAATTTGATATCCTACCTCACAAATTAAGAATTTTTTTATGAGAAGTTCTAATTAAATACTCATTTCATCTAATGTTCAAATCTTAATTCTTTAGTTGATCTCTTAATTTACACAATTGTTCATTCTCAAATTCTTCAGTCATCCTTTTCAAATTCTTCAATAATCCTTTATTTATACAACTATTTCATCAAGCTTCCTAAAGCTTTAGTATATTCCTAGAATACAAAACTAAAATGATATCTTGTTATTTAACAATTCATTTTATGCATGGTTGAGAGAAAAATGCATATTATGCTAATTGAGGAATTTTTTTCACTTGTCGAACTTATAGTATTAAATTTAACACACTAACACTTTACAACAATGAACTAACATTATTCATGATGAAAATAACAATATGGAAGATTTATCTGCATAATGAAGAAGGCAATATGGGAGATTCCAATCACGTTCCAAAGCATTTTTTAAAATGTGGATGTGACAAAAGGTTCTTGTGGAAGGTGTTGTTTGTATATGGGAAATTTCTTGATCATTGTGTATAATTCTAATGTTGATAGATATATCTACTAAGTGGTTCCAGTTAATGGGGCATTGATTTGAGCGTTCAATATATTTTTTTTCTTTATCGAAGTATTCTTTTGTTGTATTTGTGTTCTTCAATTTATGCCTTACGGCGTTTCCTTTGCA
>APFE031503539.1:37799-58651 GCA_000404065.3 Pinus taeda | reverse complement strand
TTTCTGGGAAACTGGTCCCATTACCCCCAGTCGGAGCCACTATCCCAAACGGAAAAGGAGCTGTACTAAGGTCCGGACCAGGTGGTTTCCCCAATGTTGTTGCAGCGATTTTCGAGGCATCAACAGAACCTTACGTGTTTGGGTAATGCTCGGAGCCTGGGTGGGGTGTCCTTTGGCTATGAAATTTGGACGAGTCAACTGGGCCACTAACATGTGTTCTATTTCACGAGCTATCGTGCAAGCTTCGAGCCATGTGACTGAGTGGTGCATCAGAACGCGGGCTTGTATGGCATCTTTGAGACCACTGATAAAACATTCCAAGTAGAATTCATCTACTAGACCTCTTGTGCGGAAGGCTAATGCTTCAAAGGCTTTAATATCTTCTTGTACTGTGATTTTCTATCGGAGCTTAGTAAGACAACCCAAAAATTTAGATTCATGGTCAAAGCTATCATAAAGGGATTTTGAGAATATCTGCAAAGTCATTGGCCTTGCGTAGTAGCGTTGATGCCACTGCCACCATTTCCATCTTTCTTGGTCCAAGTACAGGCTTCTCACGCTTAACTTATTCGCATCATCTTTGATATGATTCATTGTGAAATATTGCTCCATTTTTTATAGCCATATGGCCAGATGAGAGCCATCAAATTTATACATGTCCATATTGGGTGGTCGAGGCTGGGATTGTTGGTGGTTTCCATAGAAGTGAAGAGAATGGCTAGTTTCGCCCTCAAGGTTTTCATTAAAAGCACATGCCTCTGATTGTACCTCTGACTTGCACTTTGTGATTGTGTCATTTAAGGATTGGATCTGCTTTGTTAATGCCTCCAACTTTTGTTCAAGGGTGTCTATCTTCTCATTGACCATAGCTTGAGCTCTGGTTTGTACCATGCACAGATCCGGTGCACTTGTTGTTACTGTGGAAAAAATAACACACACACACACACACACACACACACACACACACACATATATATATATATAGATATTTGGGACCACCCCAAATTTTGACATTGACAAGTGAATGGTACCACCTTTCTCAGCCCGTCGATTTGATTCTTACGGGCTAAGTCCCCTATAAGCGTCCCAGGAAATTATCCCTGGATATATTAACACTTATTCCCATTAGATAGACTTTACTATCAAATTTATATTAATTAGTTATACAAGCCATTAATAAGAGGATTAATACTATTAATATATCATTAATCATTATTAGTTTTGATTAATAATAAAACCTTTCAATTACTAATAGTTATTATATGTTTACATTTCAATCAAAATTATGGTAAATATTCCCTAAATGAATTATTGTTAACCCAAAATCCATTTTACTTAAAATAACACTTGATAAATATTATAATAATATTCGTTTTAACATAATAATATTATTATAGTTAAACAATTTAAATCGTGAAATCTAGTTGTTTCTTTGTCAATTATAGTCTTTTGTCTAGTCTAACCTAATATAGTCATTTTTCAGTCAAACCTATCCATTGGACAATCTACTCTCCCTATTTAATTTGCAGCCATGATCTGATTCTTCAACTTGTCTTGATGATGAACCACACTCGTTGGTTCAAAACGCATCGACAAATGTATTATCATGTGATTTATGCCGAAAAACTTTTTCTCAAAACAAATAAGATTTTATTTAATTATTCCTAAGGGATTTAGTCAAATTTGACAAAGAATAATAATTAATTAGTGATTAATTAATTATTCTTAGAGAAAAATAAGATAATTAATGATTTATCTGTTTATTTTTCATGATTGGGTCACATATGACAAGGAATAATAATTGAACTATGGTTTTAATTAATTATTCCTAAAAGAAAATAAAATAAATAGTGATTTATTTAATTATTCTTCATGGGTTTAACTATAAATTACTTAACAAAAGTGGTTTATTAAGTAATTTCTCACAATGAAAGAAATTTTACTATGGTAAAATTGGTTTTACATGGTGTACTTCGATCCATCTAGTAAATTAGGCTACATGATCAATTTTTTGGTGATAACATAGGGATATCTGTAAGGCCTGATGTTTGGAGGAACACTTCCTGGAATCAAATGAATATCATGGTCATGATCATGGATATATGGGAGGCCTTTGGGAGTCTCAAATACCTTGGAATGATTTTCCAAGACTTTTTGAATCATATCTAGAGAAATAGATTATTTCGATGTGGGAACCTCTAGTGAACATGATTGTGTGATTATGCCCTGTTGTTATTTCTTTAGAATCTTTGTCATGTTAGAGCTGATTATATTTCCTGATTTCCCTACGATGTCACTTAATTCAACTTTCTTTCATTTTCAAAAAAAAAAATGAAGAAAAATTCTTGAAAATTAAATGCTATCATACCCAAAGATTGTAGCCATTGGACTCCTAGTACAACATCATCACCACCCATTGGAATGGAAAGCATTGTAATATTCAATACATATTCTCCCATTGATAGCTTGATATTATGGCACTTTCTAGAGAAATTTATGGTTCCTCCATTTGCAACCATCACTTGACACTTTAGTGCTGGATATAGGAAGAAATTCAATTCCTTCGCTATCTTACAATGAATAAAATTATGGGTACTACCCGAATCAATAAACACTATTACCTTTTTCTTCTTGATATGTCCCTCTACCTTGAGAGTTTGAGGAGTGGTCATTCCTTCCGATGCATTACAATATATGGTCGGATTCATTTCTTCTTTCTCTAGGGTTGGTTCTTGGTGTATATCCTCTTCTTTTGACATTTATTGTTCTTTTTCTTCCTCCTCTTCACAATCTATGTAAAACAATTTCTTCTCAACACTCTTATGACCTTTAGCATATTTTATGTCACAACTATAACAAATCCCTTTTTATATTTTTTCTTCCAATTGTTGTGGTGTCAACCTTGTAGGTTGTGGAAGGCTAAGGGCATCAACACTTCCATATTTATAGTTGTGAGTGGTAGGCTTCTTTGTCTCCATAAATTTTCTTTTGATTTTTCTTGCCAACATGAATGCCTTCTCCAATGAATTAGGTTCCCAAAGGGGAACCTCTTGTTGGATGTTATCCTTTAAAGTCCCTATGAACACATCAATCCTATGCTCCTCTGGAATATCATTTACCTTATATTCAATTTTTAGAAGTCGTCAATGTGAACAACCATTGAACCCCTTTTGTTTGAGATTTATCAACTAGCTAAAGAAGGTGTCACTCTTTGTATCCTCATAATGTGCTATCATTTCCTTCGTAAAAAATTGACAAAGTTATAATTTTTTTACGAGAGCAAAGCCATCAATGCCATAAAAAATGATTGGGTTCCAAATAGAAAGTTGCAATGCATACCTTTTGTGTGTTTTGCACATTATGGAGATCAAAATATTTCTCCATCTGTAGTATCCATGTTACGGGATCCTTGCCATAAAACTTCCTCATATTGATATTTGGAATGTGGTGGATCTTCAATCCAATGTTAGAGTCTATGAAATCATGATTAACATTTCTTTGGTTCTTATCATGAGTTTCCTCTACTACCTTTACACCATTAGGAAGTCTTTCTTAAAACCTTCCATGTATTTCTTGAAATCTTCCATGTTGCCTTTCAATTTTTCTTCTATACCATCGATCTTAGCTTCTGTTACTTTTTGTGATAATGAAATTTATTGCACTTGGTCTTGTAATTTTGATATATCATGTTGCATTTATTCCTCTTCTTCATGTGTCATAGTAGATATTTCATGTTCCTTAGTAGGTGTTTCCATTTTCTTTCTTCAGGTCATCAATTAATGATAATTATGCTTCATAATTCCCTTTGAATCACTTCGAACTACTTTCTCAAATGAAACTTATGAAAATTAAAACAAATACTACACACCTTTGTTTTTTGCCTATGTAGGAGCTCTATATTGAATCTGATATATCTTTGTAATTTAGGAACTAAAAGGTATGAAATTGTGTCTTGTAGTAGCCCTTTGAGTCCTCTTTCTAACCTCACATGTCTGAATGAGATTGGATTCTCCAAGAAAGAGTTATTCCCAATATACCATGATGACCTGATTATAGATTGGGTCAGGAGAGAAAAATTGTACAAAGTACCACATGTCACTGTTTCGACCTTCGGCCTTGAAGACAATACCCAACAAATTATAGTTCGTCCTATTTCTGTAACTTTTTATGAAATTTGAATCCAATGCTCAGAGACAAATTAATGATGATATTCCCATGGTCACCTGTTTTTTATCGAATTCTAGAGCATACAAACATCTTAACTTCCTTGGATCATATCTCCAAATATATAGCGAGACAAGATCTGAAATTCATATACGAGGTTCACCAATATTTATTCTTTAATGAGTTTTAATTTCAGCTTCTGAAGTTTCGTATAAAAATATTTTTAGTGAAAATTCCACGATTACATGTTTGAAGTAGCAAAACCTTAGAATCCAAATCTCTGATACCAAATGTTATGCAACCAGCTCACAAAATAGAATAAGAGATAGATCAACGACTTCAAAATTAGCCTCTTCAAGGGGTAAACCTCCTTTAAATTGCACAAATGAAGAATTCTTGGATGATACAAATGAAAAAACATCCTTTCTATATATAGGAGTCTAGGGGGTCACAATATAATGAGAGTCGACAAAACAATACTAGTACAAAATGGCTAATTAGTTACTAAAAGAATGACTAAAATTTGCATATAAATGATTATTTTTCAGTCAATGACCAGTAGTAGCTAATTTACAGTATCTTATAACACGACCAACTTTTATTCATTTTTAGCATAGTCATTAATTTGTTGTCTCAATTTCATCATCTAGTAGTATATTTATTCATAAATTTTGTCATTAATTTAGTCATTGATTTAGTCATTAATTTCCACAATTAATGACGAAATAAATGAAAATATATATTACTATATGATCATCCAAGAAAACCAATTAATGACCAAAAATGTTGGTCATGTTATAAGATACTATAAATTAGCTACTAATAGTCACATATATGCAAATTTTAGTCATTGTTTCAAACCGATTAATGACCAAAGAAATATGACTAAATTTTGGTCGTGTTATAAGATATTGTAAATTAGTTACTAATAGTCATATATATGCAAAATTTAGTCGTCATTTGTAATCATAAATTTATTATTTGCAGTAATCATTTATATTTTTTTGGTAGTTTCATATTCATTATATAAATGACTAATTTAGTAGTTTATATTCATTTCATTTACTTTATTGATAATCATTATAAACAACTAATTTAGTCGTATATTCATTCTATTTTTGTTCATCATTAGTCAATATAAACTATTAATTTAGTAGTTTTAGATTGATTTTATGTGTTCATTATTAATCAACATAAATTAATTAGTAGATTTTGCGACTAAAATTAAAATATATATATATATATATATATATATATATATATATATATATATAATATATATATATATATATATATATATATATTATTATATATATATATATATATTATTACAATGTTGCATGTTTATGTTTATGTAATATAAAAACACAAAGTTACATATGTTAATTACAATACTAAACAATATCAAGTGCAACTATAAATAATTCCAACCAAAAATTATATTATATGAAATATCATGTATTCCAATATTATTTTCCAACTTAATATTGGTAGGACTAAAATTTACACATGAAATGTTGTTTCATTACTTCAAAACATTATCATTGTGTTTCCAAGGCATTGCACGTGAATTCACTAACTCTAAAAACTTGACCATCAATCTCTATGTGTGTATTATGTGGGATATTGCCTCTAAGGGTATCACTAGACTGATTCTCTTCTCTCTCTCTTTTTGCATTTGTCACTCCAATGTTATTGTTCTCCTCTTTCTTCAATTCTTGCTTCTTACCATCAATATTGAGTTCCTTTTCTGAAAACAAAAGAAGATATAGTGAAAAGTGTAAGCCATGAAAGACGATGAACACTAGAATATATACTAAAGTAGACTATAAAGGATTTATACGACATATACCTCAACATCAACAATGTCAAAGCCATTTTTTCCCATAAAAGAAAGAAACTTGAACATGTTTTCTTCAGTTGGGTGATAGTGGCCACAATGTGGCCAGATGGGCTATATAAACAAAGAAAATAAAATTTCACCATAGAAAAGAAAACCTTATTAACTTAGTATTCACCATTCAGGGAAAGCATAGGCACAATCATGCCAACTAAGTTACATGCTAAAAATCTCAAGTTGTAGATAACTTGTGGAAACAAATAATCATAGATGTGATGTCTAATCCTTTTTGTTTTATTCAAAACAACATTTCATTCCCTAGCGCATGAACTTGGTTAAGTATATAAAAAACACATGTTCAAATACCAACATGAAAGTGAACTTTTCTAATAGTCATGAAAAAATTTTAAGACAAAAAAACTAAAAGTATTTCAATAAATATCGTGTAATACTAATTTCATCTTCAAGATTTGGTTGTTGTTTAAATGGACATGATACCAAGTATTTTCAATTTCATAGTTAAAATAAAATAAAAAATGTTCAAAATACAAACAAACAATAGAGAGAAGCTATCATGAAATGAAAATTGCAATTATAAAGAAATTATTTACCTGTACATCAGTGTCTTGTCTAGCACTCCTTAAACATTTTCTTTCCCAAAATAACCAATGAGGTGAAAGAATCACAACATTAAAAACCATAGAAATCCCTACTAGAAACATTTCCACAGTCAATGGCTCAGGTGCTTGAAGGATCTCTAACAAAAAATGAATCATATCCCAGTCATGCTTTCCATTGTCTCACCATCCTTTTCCCGATCACATTTCTTGTAACCTGCCCACACCAGAGTCAAGTAACAATCAAACAAAGGCATTGACATTTGTTTTTATCTTTTATATCTATAAACCTAGAATCTAAAAATATGTTAACACAAAACAACTATGATACTAATATTATCTTCAAGTTTTGGATGTTGTTTAAATGAATATGATACCAAGTATGTCAAATTTTATAGTTAAAATACAAAATGATTGAGTGAGTGAGGCTAATGGAGGATGAGTTTCTATCTATATATAGGCTTATTCAGGGGTATATGTGGCTCTTCATGTAGGCCGACTTGAACTTGGAGGTATTTCGACACTTTAAATACAAAATATTTTTTTCTTTACAAGATACAATGTGCCCATAGGGTCTTCAATATATGACAATGACTCTTAAACCTAAGACAAGCCCTAGAAGCACTCAATGGGTGCTTGACCTATAAAAAAAAAAATATTAGCATGAAACCCATGCTCCAATAATAATAATAATTTTTTTTTCATTTTATAATTTACAAGACTACATTTCATACTTATGAAGACTGGACCTAGTTACACCTTTTTCGATATTCGAATAACCAACATTTTGAGTGGTCTTTTAGAAACCAGTGAAACAGTTATACTGATTGAAGGCATATTTCCCAAAGTGGTACTTATGATCGATCACAACATACTCTTACTAATGCATTGTTGCAAGGAAATGAATTTTTTTGGGTACATTACATTCAACCCTTGAAATGTTGTCTCAATGGCTTGTGCATTGGAGACTAGAGGATTCTGTCTATTTCTTAAGATTTTAAATAACCTCAAGTTTCGCTTGGGTTCATTTGGTATTAAACTTCCACTTCATCCTCTCCCTGACTTCAATAAAGTGGCCACTTTAAATTTGGGAGCATTGGGACTGGAGGTGAGCTTCATCTTGTTCCCATTCCTCCATGTGGACATGCTCATGATATATTGGCATTTTACAGTTGCTTAACTTTCTTACTCTTCTTTCTTTTGGATAAAATGAGTAAATAATATTGGTATCCCATAGATATTTAAACTATCTTTGCCTTGGCACATGTTTTAAAGTGCATTAATGGAATAATCATGCTAGTGGATGCTTCCATATATTTATGATCTAAGAACGGTTACCCCTCAAAATGCATGTCTTTCTGATGCACTTTGCACAGGAGTGTGATGGAAATTTATAGTAGTTACATTCAACATTCCAAGTAGAAGTGTTTTATATACCTGTTAAGGTATTTTCCAAGAGAGTTCAATTTTTGTAGGAAGGGTGTACACTGAGATGGGGATTAATACTCCCATTTTTTCCCTCATCCAAAGATAGAATTAAATATAACAGGGATAATGAAGGAGAAGTAAACTCACTTTCCTTATTTAGATATATTTAAGGAAAGATTGGGTAGCAGTATTCTCAAAACTTTCCAAAGATATAAAGCCAGAGACATCAAGCCACAATACAGTGGGGATATAGTCCATTGGGATAAAAATAAATAAATTTCTCATTCTAAGCATAAGGTTTTTATTCTCATTTCTAGCTATGAATTTCTCCATAACTGTTTTCATGTCTTGATGGGTTGAGAGTGTTAACGAGATCAAGTTTAAGACTTCTCAATAAGGAATACACTTATTTTTTTCCCTTTAGCACTTTGAGCATATGCTTACAACAGAATTAGGCCTTTATGCCAATTCCTTGAGGAAAACTTGTACTTTTGAAGCCTATGACCGACTTGTGTAATTTAATGATGAATAAGTATTTGTATACCTATTTGGGGGCACCTTTTGTTTCTTTTATTAGTGGCTGTTTAAAAAAAAAAATTTATTGGGTGATTCTATTTCATTTTATTATCTTGTATATATTTATCAAAACGGTACCATGGATTAAATATTTGGAGACAGAAAATTATGATACATGCAGACAACCAGGAATATTGCTTGAGGGCTAAATTTAAGGTGTTTACAAAGAACAAAAACTTCAAGGAATATGTGGAGGTGGACATCAACGAGAATCCAGTGATAACTTACATGGAAAGGCATGCCCTAGATGTCACCAAAAGAAATATCTCAAAGCACAATTAAAGCTTAGGAGAAACTTAGATTTGTATGCAGGGAGGCACCCTTCCAACATGTTGTGGGAAGAAACCTAAGGATTGTATCAAAATTTCAATAGGCAGTAAATAAAAAAGAATACCAAGAAGCTTGTAAACACACCTGTCCATAATGGTCAGGAATTGCTTTCTCACATTCTGAGCTCTCCTTAAAGAGCGAGATTACACAAAATTTTCAAAACACCAGGGACCTAAGAAGTTTTTTCCTTCCTTTCCTCATACACAACTAATGATGTTAAGTGGTCCCCTTCTGGTTGGAATTTTTTTCCCTTTTTTGGTCAGCCTAAGATTGCTTCTCTCGAGGCCTATAGAAAATGTTTCGTGTCTGAAGCATTATTGTTATCATCGAGATATCATCGCTACAACCAAGATCAAAAATAGAAGGGAGCATCTTTGACAAAGGAGGTTCCAATGGAAATTCATCCATTTTCCTCCCAAATTTGGTTAGAAGACCCTCCACATCCAAAGCTCCTAAATTGTACAGTTGGTCCATTGTATATATGAGTGCTTGAGAAGGAGGGGGATCCATAAATTCAAAGGAGAGGAGGTCATTAAGTCCCATAGCTTTCATGGTGAGTGTCGTGAGTCCAAGATTAATCCTCTATATTTCTACCACAATGGTGGGCAACATCTCATTGTGATAGGCACTTTCTATGTATAGATTGTAACACTTGCCAAGACATGTACGACTAGCACATGAAACACGTTGTTTAGCCGATGCTTGAGAAATTGGTATAATGACCAACGAATCAAAACCAAGTTTTGGATTGTATACATTCCTATGAGAAAATCTAGGATAAAAAACATATTAGATTCCATCAATGGTCAAAGAATCTTCTACAATATTGGTGGCCACAACCACTTTTCTTTTACCTTGAGGAGCAGGCTCAAAAATTCTTAACTGCATCTCACTGGGAAGAGAATTTTATACTAGAAAGATGATGAGTTCATGAAATTTATTTCCAAGTCCTTTAATTCACTCATAGAGAATCTGACATGTAGTATCAATTTCCTCCTGTCTCGTTAAGAAGAGAAGAATATCACCTTTCGGTTTTGTCAAGTGAATATACATGATTGTGATCAGTGCAACATCCAAATAGTTACTCTATTGTTGATTGGTATCCAATATCTCTATGGGATAAGTCCTCCCTAGGTTAGTGAATATATTTCAATTGAAGAAATATCCTGAGAATTTCTTAGCATCTAGAGTGGAAGAGTTGATAATTAACCAAAGATCAGGCATGCATCTAACCAACTACTTTAGGAGCCCAAACAACACGTTTATGTGAATTGTCCTCTTATGGGCCTCACAAAGGATGAATACTGAATACTAAGATAGTTATTCATCAACTAAAATCTCTCTAAGAATCATACCTACATTCATGTACTTAATTGCAGTCTCTAGCCCATTACAATCCTAAAAACGAATGGCATACCCAACCTCCTCCCCTAAACGACATCCAAATTCATCTGCTTCTCTTTTTTCTATAGACATAGCTTCCACTCTACGAGGTTGGGTATATATGAAATTACCTCTAGTAGTGTAGTCTACCTCTGCTAAATGTTGGGTCACTTGAGTAGTATTTCCGGAGCTAGTACTCCGATGACAACCAGAACTTGGGTGTCATTCACCACCTGGATCAATTCTTTCTTCAACTTGTAGATGGGAAGGCTTTGCCTATGTTATTGAATCAAGAGCTTTGACCATTGTCTAAATGTTGGTGCTTTTCCAATAGCATCCTTCTTCCACTCAGGTATATCATAAGTAGAAAGCCCCACCCCTTTCAACTCTTGTGCAAGATTCCTCTCACCTATCTCTAGCATTGGATCCTCCCATGGTAGATTCAAATCCTTGGGAATGGAATCCAGCATGGTCCTCTGTTGTTGTTTTTGAAGCTCCATTCACTCCTTCACAAGTGTTGATTGCTCATTACTACTCTCTACAGTGAACCATATGGATTCTTCACAATATTCACAAGTGAAACATCGATCAAGTAACAAGTCTGCCCCTATAGGAAAGTAGGTTCATCCTCATTCAACTCGATCTTGAGCTCCTCCTCAACAGTACCCTAATCTTGCTAAATCATGCCATCACCATCTTCATCATACATAGGATATTCTCTCACATCCAAGACCCTGTATACAACCAATTTATTTTCTTCCCACTTCTCAAGAGAGCTCATTCTCTTAGGGGCCTCTCGGAAGGCATGTTTTCCTCCTCATCCACAATAGTGATACCTGAAATTTTAGTCCTCTTTGTGTGAGGATGATTTGGAACTAAGAGAAATGGACCTCAGATAATAATAATCGGTTCTTTTCTTCATTGGAAATAGGTCCTCACCAGTTTGCTAATCAACAACCCTCAGGGAAAGACACATCTTTTGTCCCGATATAGAAATTAATTTGACCCAAACCTATTGATCTCTCTTAACAACTTTCTTTGCATTAACCACATTCCTTCTTACAATCTATGAAATATGTACCAAAACCTCTTTCTCTAAAAAATCATTCAACGGAACAAAGAACCCTGTATCCATTACCCTGGAAAACCTACTCTGATAAACCCCAAATAAATTGGGCTCCTTATTGTAGTTGTTTTTCTCCTTATTGTAGTTTGGTCTAACAAAGGGCTAGCTTGAGAACCTTGGAAAGGGAAGGTTGTGAAGGAAGTGATGTATCCCCATGTTGAAAAAAATATAATTCTCACCATGTTGAAGAAGGCCATGGACCTCAAAGTTGATAAAACGAGTCAAGAAGAAAGCATTTTTGGTCCTCCATTTGAAAGTGATGAAGAAGCAATTGAAGAAAAAATTCCAAGTTCAATGGAAGGTTAAGAAGAAAGAATTTTTGGTCCTGCATTTGAAAGTGATGAGGAAGCAATTGAAGAAAAATTTCCAAATTCAATGCAAGGTCCAATTCTGGTTCTATTCATAGATCTTGAAATATTCTCAGGAAAGGCAGATGTTGCACAACCTATGTCCATGTCTAGCCCCAACACAAGCCCTATTTTGTTTGAGGAGTAGACCCAAGCTTTAGTTTTCATAAAGGAATTGAGTAATTTTGGTATCGATTTGAGAATTTATGATAACATTTTGTCACATGATGGTTTTGGTATAGATTTCATAATTTATAATAAGAATTTGTCACATGATGGTTTTGTCCCCTCTGAAAATCGGTTTTGGTCCAGAAATTGTGAATAATGCAAGGTGAAACCTCCAGGATTTGACTTGAGAATATTAAATATGCATTATAAATTAACACAACAAATAAGTCATCCCTAGTCATGGATATGAAAATAGAATAATTATTTTAATCTTTTTTAAGTGGGGCTAAAAGCTTATGCATTCCATAAGGTGGAAAAACCTTTTTCTTGTTTCCAAGGTTTTGAAAATCATGAAATCAGTGATTTCTCACACATGCATTATCATGTGCCTTCTAATTTGATTATATGTCAATCTTTGACTCTAAGTGTGATAGTTAACAAAAAATTAATTTCATTACAGTCATGTTCTAGGTATCAGTGAAATACAGACAAAAAACTTCGTGGTAGATATTTGCCTTGAGAATGAAATGGGTCTCTTTGAGACAATTGATGAATAGGTTAACTTGGTGAATGAAGAAGAGAATGGTGACAAATAAAACTTTTATTTGATGAAATTTTCTGACAAGGGAAAAGAAAAATAATGCTTCCCTGATGGCATACATTTTGAGGACATGATCTACCCTATGTGTCCCTACACTTGGTCCACATAAGAAGAAACCTCAATCAATAGACATATTGAAATAGAGGTCTCCTCTTGTTTCACCAATGACACTTTCCAACTTTCAAACCTAAAAAATCCATGCCCTTGATCCGTGACTTCTAATATCTATGATGTGGGTGATAATATTATGACTAATTTGATGCACATGAAAGGATCTAATTCCATGATGAATCACTACCCTGAGAAAAAAAATGGCCCCTAGTTTTAAAGCACTCATAGGGGATGATTTTTGCATTATTTTTCCTAACCACATGTGCTTGGACGTAGAAACAAATGATGAGAGAAAGGGCTTTCTCTTGTATTTTCACTAAGGTGCATATATTCGATCAGTTCATCGTGTATTATCACATTAGTAAAGTGACATCGATCAGTTGGTGGCATAAGCATCCAATGGGAAATTTTGTGGAAAAATGTTGGTGACAAATATCTCTGGATATAAAAGATAGAAATATCGATCAGGTAACAATCTCAATCAGTAAGCATATTGAAACAAAGGTCTCCTCTTGTTTCACCAATGACACTTTCCAACTTTCAAACCTATAAAATCCATGACATTGATATGTGACTTCTAATCTCTACGATCAAGGTGATCCCATTATGACTAATTTGATGCATATTAAAGAATCTAATTCCATGATGAATCACTTCCCTGAGAAACCAATGGCCCCTATTTTTAGAGAAATCATAAGGGATGATATTTTCTTTAGTTTTCCTTACAACATGTGCCTAGATGCAAAAAAAAACAATGATGAGAGAAAGGGCTTGCTCTTGTATTTTCACCTAGATTCATATATTTGATTAGGTCATCATGTAGTATCACATTAACAAAGCAACATTTATTGGTTGGTGACATAATAATCTAATGGAAAATGTTGTGGAGGTAAGCACAACCCCCCATTCTGGTGGCCCTCATGTTTATGATTAGCCAAGCGGAGGTGAAAATGAGGTGTTGGCTATATCTAAATCAAATACAAGTGCCTTTATACACCAAGCCCAAAATGGTGTTGACAATTTAGATATTGGACATAAACACTCATTCAAACCTGTAATTGATGACATTGTTTCTACATACCAATCTTTCCTAGTGAAATAGTTCAAATATGTGAAGAAAGGTTTATATGGAATACAGTTCATATAAATTTGAGCATGAATGTTGAGATAAAAAATGGACCCCTCTTTTCCAGATTTCATGGAAACCTATGAAAAAACTTGATACATAGGGAACTATGGTATATCCTTGGTTTTAATTTTAGTCTTCAACACACTTCCTTTCTGATTTTGGCACAATAGTATGTATACTTATATGAAAACATAGTTGCATATCTACTTGGGATAAATTATTAGTATACTGGATCAGTTCTCAAGATAGAGTTGGAAGCAAAGCAGGAAAATATTTTGTGGTTTGATTAACATAGCTCGATGCAAGGGTGGATTAACAAATCCTGTATCATTTCATGTCAACATTTGACATAATAGAATATGTTTTTGATTGGCAGATATGCAGGTTATTCACAACAAAGTAGTGACAAAAATTCCAACTTGCAACCACCCATATTTTAACATCTCATTGTTTCACTTGTTGATGAAGCACATACAAAAGGGATAGTGGATTGATGAAGAATTGAAGTGGTTTAAATGGCTACCTGACTTCACCTAGCATCTTAATAGAGCACCAACAGTGGTTTCCTCAATCTATTGGTGTTATCTTACTAGTTTGGCAGAAAAAACTAGGAATTAGTTGGGTTTCCACATATATCCAAGTGGATAAACCTTTTACACGGTAATATGAACCTTGAATAAAAAAAATAGACAA
Source organism: Pinus taeda (assembly GCA_000404065.3). NCBI lineage: Eukaryota > Viridiplantae > Streptophyta > Pinopsida > Pinales > Pinaceae > Pinus > Pinus taeda. The sequence goes on along the minus strand of APFE031503539.1, from coordinate 44,138 downwards.
ATATGGGTTCTTCAACATCTTACATATGGATATGGATTCTTAACCAAACAACCAATCTAGGGTCATCAACTCAGGTCTTCAACAAAATACGCATTATCATTAGTTTTGTCATTGTTCAAATAGCTTATGAGATATACTTTCTATGGTATAGGAATTCCAAGGGAGGTAAAACTTGAAGGGTTCCAATCAAATATTTAGATATAGCTATAGTAAATTGCTCCACAAAATGTTCATGGTGCAGGAACAGTTAACAAGTTGACCTCAACTAAATCAAATTTTAGTAATCTGAAGAAGTTTTTTAATGTAGGAAGAAAAGTATGATGCAAGAACAAGCATGTCCAAAAAATAGTACATGGTTAAACCATTTTCTATCCAACCATGTATACAATCAGCGTTGATTGTTCATCATATATTTAGACCAAAATACTACTTAGTTATCATACATCCAACTAGAGATGGAGAAAACAACTACTAATACTATATAAAACTTGGTAGTAACTTGACATTGAGTACCTCTGCTAGTACAAAATGCATATATGTTGGTGATTCAAATGAGAAAGAGAATAGCCTAAGGACGAGATATGAACATCAAAATATAGGACATACACAACTAATGGCAGTAGCATGAACTACTAGCATCTATAACCAAAGCAGAAATATATGACATGAATGGTGTGTAGTCATAGACACATTTTCATATAATCTTGTTTTCAAATAAAAATGTGTGCCTAAAATTCATTGAACTCCCTAGGTCATATTAAATTCATCTCTCTATAGGTCGTTGATATCTAAAGGAGCACATCATTGTTAGACACCAATGCAACAATTGTACATAGACAATGCCATTTCTCATTTAATTGGGCTACATATCACATAAAATTGGAATGGAAATGGTAATAATTCTCCTCTGGAGTAGTAAATGATATCAATGCCATATAATAAGCAAAACCTTAAGGTCTCAACAGTAAATTTGAAAATTTTGGAATAAGTAACATGACACGGGCATGGTCATTGCTTGTTTCTCAAAAACCATATTGGAATGCTTACTTTCCATCACAAAAGCCAACGCTTGGTTACAGAGTTTTCTCCCCAGTGGTTCAAGCAAGTCTTTAGCCTCTTGCCTCATAAACTTCTTCACTTTCCTCATATATCCATTTCTATTGATAGTTCTAGTGCCAGGAAAACCATCTGAAATAGAAAAAGTGTGTTGTTTCACATTACTTATTTTAAAATACACCATGGACGATGAGGCTTTTTCTTCAGTTGAATTAAGATTCTCAACATACATATTTCTGCCAGAGCCATCTGCAAGAGCAACAAAACCTAATGGATCGGAGATATTTTAATTACTACACAGATTTTCGTTTGCCTTCACTTGAGGTAAAAAATAATTCTGAAGGACAAAATCATCATCTACAATAGGAATTTCTCATGTCAATGTTTTGACAGCAAATTCCAGACAAGGATCTCGCAAAAAGTTCTAAAATATGAGACAATTGGTGAGTCATCCCTTTTTTTGTTCAATACAATTTGTCCTTCAACACTTTCATTTATTGGTCCTTTAGAAGGACAAACATTCTCAAAAAGAGCAACTTTCAATTGTTTTTCACCATTTGCAAGTAAATGTTTTTAGCAAGGCAAGTGACATAAACTAAAACTTTTGAAAGGCATTAAACAAGACATAATAAACATAAAAATGACAACAATGTTGCTGCTAGTAAAATCCCTCCCTAAAAATCTTTAAGGATATAAATACAAGAAGCTTTAACTATTAAAAGGATTGTAATGGATGGCTAAGAAAAATGACATTTACGTCAATAAGTGGTCTACAAGGCTATGTGAGTAAGAAAATGATAAGAGAGAGAGGATGGCCTCTCACAAAGATGAGGGCATCTAATTTGAAGCCCCTCGAGAAGATATTAATCAGGACAATAGTGTCAAAATTAGTTCTGGAAGGGCATATAAATCAAATGCAGATGGACCCACAAGCCAACCCAACGACCAAACTCATTCACTTAGTGAAAATTGAATGATATCTCTGGGGTATGGAAGATGGAGAGATCGATCATGTAACAACCTCAATCAATAGGCATATTGAAACAAAGGTCTCCTCTTGTTTCACCAATGACACTTTAAAGCTTTCAAACTTATTTTTTTTTAAACTTGATGTTATCAGGGTTCAAAACTCTTGCGGTTATATGATAAAAAATGTAAAGGGCATAAAAAATAGGGCACAAACACAGAAGCAAATCCTGAGCATGGTCTCACCCTTAGAAAATAGATTTGACATTTGAAGCACCAAATAGACATGATTATTCAAAGAGAACATCTACACAATGAAGTACCATAAATTGGCCATTTTCAAAACCCAAAACATCATCTACCCTGGGCCACCCTGTTCTTGTGTTTCCTGTTCACAGGTGCAATGACTTGCTTGCATCTTGCAGGTGATGCCATGATTCTTAATAAGATTAATGAATACCACTCCTTTCAGAATGCTCAGACTGACTCACAGATTGAAAATGTTGTAAACCCTAAAAAAAAATCAATGGTGTTTTGGGAAAAAGGATGAAAAAAAATAAAATAAAAATAAATAAAAATAATAATAATAATAATCAATGGGGTTTTGGGCAAAAAGTGGAAAACTGAAAAAAACAATCAATGGGGTTTTGGGCAAAAAGAAGAAAATTGAACTTAGAAGGAAGTGTGGAAGCGTTATCCAAGTGTGAGTCGAAAGTTAACATGGATTTTTTGTACTTTCCACCTGTCACAAAATCTCACTCAAATTTAATTTGCTTGGAAATATGAATCAAATTTAACTTGCTAGGAGGGATTATATTTTCCCTATTATATTTAACTTTCTTCTAGACACCAAAAGAGATCCATATATGCCCCCCTAGTTAAAAATAGTTCAACAATCCATTTCCCTTTGTTTCAATTGTTACCAAACCTTCTAAAACATCATTGTAATATTGAGGGAGCTTGTAGGAGTCTACTATGAACCCCATTCCCCAAGGGGATTTGTGTTTTGTCTCATTTTCCTGGTTTCCTCAATTTCGTTAAAATTTAAGTTAAAAAATAACCAAGAGCACTCTCCACAACATTTGATAACATATTTCATTGGCCCATGATTAAATTTTCCCCGTTTCTTTTCAACAACACATGCATTTACTTTTTGCACTAGTTTATCTTGTTATTTAAATTTCTCATTTAATTATTTGCTCATCAATCATATAAATTATATGTTGTTGGCTAATGTATGTTTGTGTATCGAATTAAGCCCTACAGTAATTTATTATTTTTTTTATAGCTTAATCAGCCTAAATTATTTTAGGGACTACCCCATTGACACACCATGCTCTCCTTTAAGGTATTTAATAACTTTTTCTCTTCTTTAAGGTCCTTCGTAACATTTAACAAATGATTCCCAATGAAGTGATCAATGCTCAAATCGAGGATCAACCACCACTGATAAACACATGTTTTCACCATAGTCGAGATCAGGTGGAAGTCCCAGCTACCTCGACAGCCCAAGTAAAAATCCAGGTGACCTCGACCGCCCATGTATGTGGCAAATTTCAGTGGACCCCTTTACAAACAAACAAGAAAAAATTAAACTACAGTAAATTGAGGACTTGTTGCTACAGACTCTGGAATATTTAGTGAATTGAGCTTTTATAAATAATTAGCTTTGTGAATACTTGAATAATAAACATACTTAAAAACACAACCTAGTAATTTCCAACCCTATCTACAAGTCATTATCTTATACATGTCATGGTTCTCCTCAAAATTTAACTATAGGAAATTTACGACTTCTTTCTATAGTGAATTGAGCATTTTACAAAGTTTCCTTCACTGGGTATTCAAATTTTCACATTCGTGTTTCACAGAATCCTTGTAAAGCTAAAATTTCGAAAATCTTAATTAATATAAAAATTGGAAGAAAAATTTAGGCTGGTGACAGCTAACCATAATTTAGCTCGCTTGGCATCGACAAGTTGTGGCTCTTCGATCTTCTTCCTCTTCCCATTCTATTGAATCCTAAGGGCCTCCTGCAGTCCATCCTTGATCGCAGACTCGACGACCTCCATGGCCCTAGAAGCTTCAGTGATGTACTTCTCCACATCCCTAGTGCCCTCGTCAGAGTGGGGGTTACTCTTCTTCCTAATATTCACCTGCCTCTTCAGGTAATCATTCGCAATCTTCTCGAGCTGAATTTCTTGCGCCTCTGCCTTCCACTCCTCCAGTTTCTTCTCAGCATTCAGTGGTGGAGCCTCCTTCATGTCATGGCAAACATTGAATTTGTTGGTCTTTTTCTAGTTGAATTTTGTAGCGGCACCCCTTAGAAGAGATCTAAAACCATATTTTCCCCCTCTCAGCTGGAGGAGGATATGGACTTGTGAGTATAGGCCATCATGGGCAGTGACCAAAAGGGCATCATCGCCAATCTAGCAAGTGCCCAAAATGAGCCTTTGAAATTGCGGAGGGATTTTCATCAAATAAAAGAGCTTGTCCTTCAAATCTGAGACCCCGAGGTCAGGTGCAAACACCTACAATAGTTTTGTTCTTCAATCCAAACCCTTGACAAATATTTGATACATGATGATAGATGGTCTCAAGTTCAAACCCTGTAATACTGAATTCAATATTTTTTCTGCTAATGGGGAAGCAAACATAATGCCGATAGATCTTCTAAGAAATTATTTATGAACCCTACAACCCCAAATTTGATATTTTTTTATACTGATGGGGAAGAAAACACAATGCAGATAGATCTTCTCAGAGATTATTCATGAACCGTGCAACGTCGAATTCAAGATTTTTTTCTACTGATGGGGAAGAAAACACAATGTAGACAAGTCTTCTAAGAAATTATCTATGTTTCCACGGAAGAAGACTCTTATTTTACCAATATCCACGTAAATATATCAGGTTGGTTGGGTCGATTGTGTTGTGATGAGTCGATCAGATTCATAGACACACTTTTATGAAAGTTCCTATCAAAACTATTTATTTAAATAGAGAATGATTAAAATGTTTTGGTTAAGCTGATCAGAATATTTATAATAAAGAATCTAATATGATAAATATAATTTCCAAAATGATGATAATAATAGGATGCATTTATGTTGTCATTAAAATCAAAATGGTTTAAAAGAATTTTTATCTATTAACAATCGTCTTGGTGTAAAGTTTTATTTATTTATTTTGAAACCTGTAATCTTACAATTTGATTTCCATTTTCAATTTAGTTTTAATAAAAATAAAATCCCATGCAAATTGATTAATTTATATTTTTTCAATAATGAGAAATCCTATTATAACTCAGTTTCCAAACCAGAAGTGAGGACATCCATCTCCAAGTGCTATTCACAAATGCATCCTAACTCGTCATTGTTATTAAAGGAAAACCACATCACCTAGAATGACCCGTTGGTGGTTCATAAAGGGGTAGGCCTTCATGCCTGCCAGATGCCTCTGTGTCTTCGCCCATTAACAGGTTTCCTTATGTTTAACGAAGATGAGCTCTTAGCCAAGAATAAGAAGTTTTAGGCCTCATCGATTAATTTATATTTTAAAGAATATATTAAAATTAATAGTTAAAAAAAATTATTTATCGAATTCTATATTAATATGAGTAGCCTTACATTGATGAAAACAACCCCTGATTCTCTTGTTATTTCCTTTTCATGTAATGTCTTCCTAGTTCCAGAATGGCCATACATGAAAACACAGGAGGACTAAGGAACTTGCACTGCCCAAACAAATTAGGCCTTTGTAATGGAAGAATAACTATCTCATAAAGTTCTTATTTAACCTATTCTAACCCTCCAATTGAGTCAAGGGCTACATCAATATCATCTATATTTATAACATAACAAGCTATCAAAACATGTAAGAGAAAGGATGATCTAGGTGGATATTGGTGGCCACTCGCCAAGTCCACTTGGACACCCACCATCGTTTCTTTCAGCTTTTCAGTTTCCTTAATTGTAGCACAGTTTACTATTTTTAGCATTTTTTCGAGCCCTGAACTTCTCGAGCCATTTTGAGGCCCTAAACGATGTTTTTGGGGAAAACTGGGAGCAACATGGATTCATTGACTGATGTTTCTCTTCTCAAAGTTGTATTTCTCGAATAGATCTTTCTAACGAGATATTGTGTGCATCAAATGGAGATTGCATGCCAAAGTTATGACCCTGGGAAGTTGATGTACCAATTTACCCAAACAGGGCCCACAGTTTGGCGTTTCATCTTCTAGGGTTAGGTTTTTAGATGTTTAGGGTTTTCCATTATTTCTCAATAATAAATAGGCCTTTGAGCCTCATTGTAACA